>DWEJ01003150.1:0-10705 GCA_018245835.1 Mysoria sejanus stolli | reverse complement strand
CAAATATTTATTCTGGGTGGGAATCGAACCCACGACCCCCGGCGCAACAGTCAGGTTCACTAACCGTTGCACCAACGAGCTTGTCAGAAATATTGTATTTCAACAAAAAATATGTAACAAATGTACATACGTATTCATTGTTTCTGTAAAGCGGCAATACTCGTAATTCTTTGCTGCACTAGGCAAAACGCTTTAAAAAGCTTTTTTTATAGCTTTTCTAAGCTGCTGTTGTTGAAATATTCAGTTTAACAAACTGAACGACGGCTCACCTTTTGAATTTTATGCTCCGTCCAGATCACCTTGCAGTGTGAAAAGAATCTTTTTTATTGCACTTTTGTAAAACTTAACGGCCGACCTTCCCTTGCGGTTAAGGCTAGGGTTGCCAACGTGCATAACAGCACAATTTTACCAAAAAAGATTTTCTTGTGCATATTACACTTACATAATTTCTAGAAGCATAATGTAAGTTCAATATTCAATAAGTGTAATTTTTTATTGAATACCTGTAATGTTACGTACATATAATATTTCAGATGTTGACAAAATGAATAACTATTCTATTATATGACTAGGTATATTTAGTTTTTATATATAGGTGGTAACAAGCTTTTATTGCTAACAGATGTACGTGGAATGATTTTGATTTAATATCAGCATGGTGACGATGACCGCAGATCTCCCCAGTAGCACTGAACTCGAAACCAGTGCCTCTGTGTATATCGTAAATCCAATTATCTGGTAGGCATTCTATACTACGTTTCCTAAGTTGCCATTTACACTTCAAAACACGTTAGAAAAATAATAATTAATTATTTCCTCGATTATTTAGTATACATAATAATAATTAACCTTTCTCTTTTGAAGAAGTAAGTTGTGTTCAGCTATTAAATTATAAAATGTTTTATAATAATAACGATGTGTGTTTTATTATTACATTAGTTTATGTGTAAAAGAATTTATTATCTGTAATACATCGATGGTTCTCGCTCATTATTTTGAAATTTATGTCTATATCGGCGCAACACCATTTATTTTTAGACAATTTTAAGACTAAGTTTTAATTTTTGTTATGATATTACTACGATTACCTTGCAAGGGATTGTGAGCCGTCATACTTGAGTGTAAAAGTTGAAAATATGTTGTTTGTCTTTCAAATAAATTGATTTATAATTATTTGAGAGACAGATAACGCGCAGGTGTTACCGCTTCGAGGAAGAGGTGAACGCGCAGGTGCAACCGCTTCGAGGAAGAGTTGAACACGTGTGGTTTGTCTTTTAAATAATTTAATTTACAATTGTTTAAACGAGAGATAAGGCGCAGGTGTTATGGAACACGTGCACGTAAAGTGTAACGTTACGTGCATGTGTTAATAAATCACACGTGTTACCGTGCACGTGCACGTGCACGGTAACACGTATGATTTATTTTGATTTAAGTGATCTGAGGTATAAATAGGAGAATTTGTTGTTGTAACATTCATTCAAATACTAGTTGTCGAACAGAGCAGAGCTCTATCAAGAAACAGATTATTAAAAGTAATAACTGGAGAAAGTATTGTTTTAATTACGATGGAACAAGAAGGCGTTAATATAACGAGAGGTTATTCGTCATCTACGTTGCTTAAAGAAATGCAAGTTCCGTGAATTCTTTTTTTTACTGAGACTTGGATTGTAGCGTTGCGGTTGGCACGGTTAAAACTAGGTCAGAGTAGACAGGTGAGCACGGCCACGGGAGCCTAACACAGGCTGGCTAGAGGAAACACGAGTAGGCGTTTCTTGTCACCCGCCATTGATCTACGTTTGAGTGTGTGTGTGTGTGTGTGTGTGTGTGTGTGTGTGTGTGTGTGTGTGTGTGTGTGTGTGTGTGTGACACATGTACATGCATGTACTTAATGACATGATTATGAAACTGTATAAAGAAAAGAAAATTCTTTATTTTCATGCGTATAGAAAATATTAGAATTTTTCAATGTGTTATGTATGAATGTAACATAATACATATCATATAAAAATATAAAGGAAATACATAAGAAGTACGATTATTTGGTACGAGTAGGTAAAGTATAATGTATTTTTGTGTTGTGGTCGCACGGTTTTAAATTTAATCGTTGTAGTTTTAAATGGAATCGTTGTAGGACTGAAAGTGTTTTTTATGTAAATGAATAGTCGAGTTACGCTATTTATCGCAATGTGAGGCAGTTTTATTTTACCTATAATTCGAAACTTTATCGACCCATCTAGAAGTTACTCATTCCATCCACAAATCAAAAGGTTAACGTAAAATTTAAACGTTTAAAGTTAACGTGAATATTAAATTTATAACGTAATTTATAACGTGAAAAAATAACGTGAATATTAAATTTAATATTATATTAAATTTATATTTAATATATAATAATTATATTAAATTTATATTTAATATATAATATAATTTAATATATAATATTATATTAAATTTATGACGTAATTTATAACGTGAAAAAATAACGTGAATATTAATATTATTTATTTAACATTTTGAACATTTGCTACAAATCAATCTACTTATAGGATTACGTAATATAAGTAGGACTTTTATTAGTATTTTGTGCTTTATTATTACGGTGTATGTATTTAAAAATGCTTTAGCTATTATGAATGGCATTTACTTTATTCCTCGATTGGTATTAGTCTAGGCTAGTAAGCTGCTGCACTGATGAAGACCAGCGGCAGGTTGAGTTTTAAAACTCAACAGTAGGATGATAATACTCATATATTACAGCCTACAATCGCCGTGGACAGGGCCGGATTAGCCATGTAGCAAGACTAGCAAATGCTACGGGCCCCGCGACTCGGGGGTCCCCGCGGTCCAACATGGTTGTTTAGGTTCATGGCCCAAACACGCCTTTGCGCTTATTTACGCTTAATAAAATATGACTATAATAAAATATAAATATAATATATTTAGAGAAAAAGGCGAACTGTACATATTTTTAATTCAGTCACGATCTGTGGTTGGTGGAGTAGATGAGGACTTTGATGAATATATAGTCCGATTTGCATTAAGAATCTCTAAATTTGCCCATATTATATCCAGAGTAGTTTTGTTTTATTTCACCTATAATACCGAATAATATAAAGAACCTATAATAACTAAGGGCCTCTGGACAGAGTTTGCTACAGGACCCGCACTGGCTTAATTCGGCACTGGCCGTGGATATTCCAATCTTTTATAATATTGTAACCATGGAAAGTAGAAACGCTAAATTTATATGTAGTAGTTAATATAACCAAAATAAGTTTCATATAATGTGCCGGGAGATTTGAATATTTAACATAGCTCCGCGTACATACGTTAAAGCATTATTCCTATTCTGTGCAAAATAAACAGAGGAGGTTGTAAAAGGAGAATAAAGAGAACAGATGTAACTCCCTCCACTCTCCTTTTCTTACTGTTTCTAATCCTATATGATATGTAATATAACAAGTGGAAGGGTTATAAATTCCTAGGCTTACCTTTTTGCGGAACCATAGCTGTGATGTTACGTTTGAATAGATGTACAAGCAAGCGACACGAAAGGGAAATAAAATTGAGAATGAAAGCGGGCTTGCAGTAAATCGATAGTGTGGCGGCTACGTCGCGTGGCACTACGACTCGTAGCCGCGTCGTAACGTGTCGGCTACTGTACCCTCGGTTAGTCGCAGTTAGTCGCAATTGTTCTTAAAATTAATACTCTGTAACAGGGATGTTACGAATATTCGCATCCGCATCCGCATTTGCATCAATCAATGCGAAGTTTTTACGGATGCAGATTTAAATTAACAAGTAACTACATGTAAAGAACGTGCTTCGCGTTTGTTTTGGTAATTGGTATTATTGCATTCATTCGGTAACTGACGAATAGGAAGGCGCACATTGGTAACAAGATCCTACAGGTTTTGATTGTTGTGTTTAATATATAGTTTAAGATATAGAGATGCCTTTTTTACAGTGTGACATAGACATACCTGTTTTATACAATGTGACATAGACATACGAGTTCATTGGGATATTTATCGTAAGTCTAATTCCATTGTTAAAGACTATACTGATTTTGGTTTTTTACTACACTCTGTAAACGAGAATGTTGAAGCATTGATATTTAACAACAGTTTAATCGGTGTATCAGTGATTTTTCTAGACTTCAAGCAGACGTGTCATACCGTACCATCCAACTTTTAGAACATAGACTAGCATATTACATAAGATGTGTCCTTGCCAATAAAATTCAGACGTCGAGTATCTTTTTCTCTTTGCACAATTTCGTTTTTAGAGTACAGTTATGTAGTCGAAAATTTCAATCAAACTGAATTCAACCATACAATCGAATATCAAATATTAATGCTAGTACCTTTAATTACGTTTATGGGTTACGAAAAAGGAAAGGCATTTTTTCCATTTTTTTCTTTTCGTCTCAATTTGTACTCTCAAGCTACTCATGACCTATTACTTACAGCTTGAGCAAGTGTAATTGATGACATAAAATTCAACCGCGTAAAATAATATTTTGTGAATACGAATGAAATAGAAACTAACAAGTCTGTTTCGGATTGGACAGTTTGGTTGAAATATTGGAATCGATATGAAACTCATTAAGTCTAGTACTGTACGTAGTACGTACGTAGCGTGTGTACATAATATATACGTAAGCCTATTCAGACCTATGCTGTTGACATATTTGTTTTTAGGAGAAAAAAAAGGCTCGGAAGTACTATAAGTCGGTTCTGACAAAAACTTTTGATAATACTTAAGCAATTTTGTTAAACAGATTAGGACAGTGAATGTTTAATAATATTTGTGTATACTTTTGCGTGTGACTTGTTACTTATGTAAAAAAGTGTTTTATATATATATTTTATTCTATAATTCTATTTCTTGGTATCGGTTACCATACAATTTCTTATCATTCAAAAGAGTTTAATTCTCACGATTACTAAGCTTTTTCAAAACGAATTGAGCACACCCTAGTTGACGAAATTCCTATGCTTTATTTAATTGTAACGCGTATTCAAGGAATAGTTTGGTATTTATTTCTTTCAGCATGATAGAGCGGCATAAAACCCAAAAGGTCCGAAAATAGTCGTAAAGGTCCGAAAACAGACGGGCCTTTCAGCAAAACATAAGTGAATCAAACCGGTAGGTATATAAATTTTCATGTATATAGGTAAACGCTTTCGAAACATTCAACAGTAAAATAAAAGGTCATAATATAATTCTTTGGAGTTAAATTATCTGTTGACTTGTAAGAAAACATCATTTATTGTTATTAAATTCGTTCATCGCCAATAAATATAAAGGATAAATAAATATTTGTTTCGATGTCACTGATTCGCAACAATATGTGTAAACCTATTTACGGATATTGTTGTTGAAACCTTTATGTAAGGTTATGTAAGGTTAAGTCCTCATGCACTGGTCTATTCATTGGTTAGCAATGCAAAGTATTAAATGCAGTGAAATCTATGTATTATATATATACAATAAATTGGTGTTAAACAGTATGAATATACGTTCACATTTTACAAGTATTTTACGTTGGGACGTAAAGCGTAACTTGTGAAACGGTTGAGTATACCACACTCATGTGCCTGCCGTTTTGGAAAAACATAGGCGTGATATTATGTTATGCTTTAATATTAAACTGTTACGTTGAAAATATTTTAATGAAAGGCACATTTGATTACAGATTTAACGTTCGTTAAGAAACCCACTCTAGAAATCATTTGCTGCCAAGAAAGCACTCCAACCTAAAATTGAGGCGCTGAACATCATACCAATTGTAATAATTTTATTTAACAAATAATTATAATAGCATTAATACCAGTCCAAAGATATTAAGATACCGCGTAAATATAAAAAATATCTAGTACGGATGTGATAAAAACTTAAATAAGATAAAATGAAAAAAAATTATGTTATCATGATAATTTTGATGGGAGGTAACATAATGTTTTCAAGGAAATAAAAATTTCTAGACTTTAAAAAATAACCATTTGTTATTCATATGCACGAGTAAATTATTGTGTTTTGTCGTTTTCCGTTAATTAAAAATTAAAAAAGAATAATGAATTACGTTTATTGTTAATATAGGTAACATACTTATCGGTAAAATTAGCAGACTCTTTAAAATCACATGAATTAATGCATTTTCTATATCTTATATATGTACATGTATTCGTAAAAACAACACGGAAATGACGTACTTGTCACGACAAAGATTATTTATATTTTTGTTAATATTGAAAAACATTAGTAACTATTTATAAACCTACTATTCCGTAGCGGGACGTAAACGTAACCGGTGAAATATGGGAGTGTACTACATTCTTCTTTCTATCTTTTCGGGGATTACAAGTTGGGATATCATTCTATTCTGATCACAATCATTGTGCTAAAACTGCAAAACAGTGGAGTTCTCTGTCGGCATTTACTTTCCCGATTCGAACAAACTGGAATTATTCAAGATAGGAGTGAATAAGCCCTTGCCTAGGCTGCGTCTCGCTTTACGTGAGGTGGGATAGCAGGTTATTGCTATATACGTAACAATAACGTAAAACGTATCTTCTTTGTTTAGATATAATCTAAAGGTTCATAGCAAAATTGTTATATTTCGGAAATAAAATATTTAAAATACATTACACATATAATTGTGAATGAACGCTACCTATACTAGCTTATAGCTTTATTTATTTATTGAAAATATACATAAGACATGGCAGACAAGGATTATATCTTGTCAGAGACGGAAAAGGAATAATTTCGAGGAATGTGAGTTGGGTAAACAACGATTGTGAGAGCGGTCTGAACTCTGAGGTCGTAGACGCGACGCCAGACTGTCTAGCGCGGTGGGGATACATGCTTGGAAATAAAGATGCAACGAAGAATGTTCGGTCGTCTTATTTTTAACAAAAATATGCAATTGTTATACATTTTTAAAAGATATCCAACTTAGTCAGTTATGTACATGAAACACAGAGGTAAAGAAATGTGAATTATACCAATTACAGGTGCAAAGTTCGTTCACTTTCGAAACCGTTGCACGTATGTTCTGGAACGTTCAAGACAACTGCTATTTAATTAACGCCGTTTCGAACGCGGCAACAACTACAACACCTACCCAACGTCCATCCGATGTTATGTAGAGTAAGCGATATCGATCGTTAAATAGAACCCGCAAATAGTACAAGGGTCGTAATATATGCCAGGTTATCTACCGGCGAAGCGTTGACCGGGTCGGCGTCTGAGAATCGATCGCGCGACCTGCGGGCGAGCCGCGGAGCCGTCGCAAGGGATGCCATGTTCTGGTGCTGTTCTACTTACAACGTCGTGTAGTGTCATACGCTTTTGTGTACGGCTCGGGCGAAGCATTTATCGAACTGTCATGCTTTTGTACATTTGTTTTACTTTTAGATAAGTATGCCGCTTTTAACGTGATACGTTTATTTTACTGGCAATTTTCAAATGATAATTCTTTTCCAACACCAGCATTTTATAAATAAAGATGTATTGGCAATGGCTGTCAATAGTAGGATTCCAAAAAGCTGAAGACACAGGCTTGCTATTGGAGAGGTTTGTGTTTAGCAGTGGACGGAAACGAGCCTATGATCATTATTCAAAATCATTCAATATACATATGTACCTTCTATTAACTTCATGTAATGTTAAAGAAGTCATTATATATTGGTGACTCTGGGAGTTTAATCATATATTGGTGACTCTGGGAGTTTAATCATATATTGGTGACTCTTGGAGTTTAATCATATATTGGTGACTCTGGGAGTTTAGTTCTTTTATAGTCTGGTAATGGACCTCAGCCATGTTGCAGTATGACTTTAGTAATATAAAGAAAACATGACACCTAATCGTGTGTAGTGGTAGTATTAGCGGGTTTAAAAAGTTTTATCACTATTACATGGAATATAATAAAGAATATATATAGCAAAGATATAAATAATCTTGAGTGCTTAATGATAATAGCAATGATTAATCGCAATATATTCCAATCGCCTTATATTCCAAGGATCAATAACGTAACTGATATATCCTGGAAATTATATCTCGGGATATTTCCACACCCGGACATCTAATTCCAAAGTAAGCGTCAAGAGAGCTTGTGGCATGATAATACATATATAAGAACATAAACATGTAAATATATAATTAAATAGATATTTTTTTATACCAAGACACACAACAAACACTTGTGCTCATGTACTGAGTTCTTTTGCGTACCCTTTATGGGTAATACGAGCATGATCTTAAAGCGCTGATTTCAATAAAGATACAGCAATAAGATATACGAGAATGGAGCTCGTTGTTTTAGCTGAACTGTGCTTATGCGGTGAAGGGGCAAAAGGGTAAATCTCGTAAGCCAATTAGGTTTAGAAGTCCGTAAAGAGCGCATAAATGTTTATGTTGGCCAGCGCAATCAAACTATCATTTCAATCATCATTTACATGTATCCATGGATATTACTCTATGAAATTAATGTATTATGTTCTTAAAAACGCACTAAATTTATTATTATATAATCACGCTAAGTGTCTCACGGGTTAGACAAAGAGCACCGAGTCTCAAATATCTGTAATATTACAGACATACCGTGATTTTTGTTTCTTAATGTAGAAGATTCAGATAAAAGATAAATACTTGTATATATTTGTAAAAGATAAATACTTGTACATAATGCCTGGTTGCATATATGTGTATAAACGTAACATCATGCTTTTAATTCCCGAAGAGGTACGCAGAGGAATGTAGTACATTCCCACATTTCACCAGTTATGTGTACGTAAGTTATGGAATTGGTGGTTAGTCTTAGAAAATCTAGGATAGAAAAACTCATGATGAGTTTTGTTAACCCTGAGATATAATGTCTATATATACAATATTAGTCATTTAAAATACTACAAAATTAGTAATTAAAATATAAAACAAATTAGTCATTAAAACATCTTAGAACAGGGATTAATGACCAGCGGTGAAATATCCTGCCCACTCGTTATATGTTTTTAGAAGATAAAAAAACTGTTAAACGCCATCGTTAAGTCCAGTTTTGCTGACCTATGTATGTGTGTACCACATTCCATTATGTTTTATCGCGAATTGGTTTGTTGGAATTAAGTTAGTTGATGTCCTTATGTTGAATGATTCAGTACAGTTCATACGTTTTCAATATTATCATCATCATCACGACCCTGATTCACTGCCAAGCTAAATTGTTAAGACGGAAAATTAATTTTAATGATATTTATTCACGGGATGTTTATTCCGGGGTAGGCAGAGATAACCGAATGCTAACGATCTTTAATTTTAGTCCCAAAGTGCTTTTCTCACATTCATAAATATATGGCTCATTATTTACACAAACAGCGAATGTTTGTAACATAAGTTCGCATAAATGATACCAATGATATTATATATTATACATTCCAAGACTAAACATGAAATGCGCAAGTACTGTTTAGGGAATCGCTGAAGTGAAACGGTAAATAGTTAAAACGGTGGTAAACAACTATTCGGTTACGTGTGTTCAGAATAGTCTGGAAGGTTACAGTTGAATTCTTATTTTTAATGAGAGCATCTATGAATATTTTTTATCGCTGAGAGTAGTGAAACAATTAGGTAAGAGTAATGAATAAATGCCCCCCAATATAGACATCTGCAACCGATGAAAACCCAACAGAGATTTAAACTGATTTGGTTTCAATGAGTACACAGCAATAAAAATATTAAATAAGACGTCGTTCCATTGTAGATACCATGTATTCAAGTATTCAAGAAATTTCGACTTCATTTTAAATAAGAGTTGTTTTATTAGAAATATTGCTCTTTCTGGTTACGGTATATTAATTATGGTGGACCTGACAAAATAAAATAATAAACAATACTTTATTGGTTTCACGGATTTCATCTTCGAAGGTAAGTAAAAATTGTTCGCCTTGAAAATAATTCTGAGTTGGCATTGACTTGTTGAAAGCGAAGTGGCATAAGACCTCGCTTCATACAATTCTCCAAATCAATATCAAAAGATACATAGCTACATCAACTTAGGAGAAGCGATGAAATGCGCCTTAAAATAATTCCTTAGCAATGTTCAACACTTGAGTCGGAAAAACTTGGGCTATAGCTATATTGCCCTCCATTAAATCTGAAAGAGATACAATTTTGTCCGGAAACTGCAAATTGTTGCGTTAAAAAATTTATGAGTTAAAAACTCATCATCATCATCCTCATCATCCTCATCATCATTACATATCGTAGTTGCCAACATTTAACATTTTCGTATTTATCAACATTGAGAATTTTGTTCGCCAATATTGAACCGTGTTTTTGTTGTTAAGAATGAGCCAGTGAATAATGTTAAGGCTAGCTGAGTCGACCGTGACCCAATTAAGAGACATCTAGATCACAGCATCGCTGGCATTTATCAAAGACACTTCACATACTTTTCATTAATGTCCCGTCTTTTCTCGGCTTTCATTGAACAGGATCGTTTTCTGGTTTGATCACCATGTAAAACACTAAGTTGTACCTTCTCAAACACTAACAATTATTTATGAGCAAAAAAAAGATTTTTTCCATAACGTAACTTCACGCCTGTAATCCCTGAGAGGGTAGGCAGAGGAATGCAGAACATTCCCACGATTCACCGGTCACGTTTAAGTCCCACTATGGAATAGGTGGT
>DWEJ01003149.1:0-10706 GCA_018245835.1 Mysoria sejanus stolli | reverse complement strand
TGATATTAATAGTTATTTTTGCAGAGACATATATGTATAGTTAAGTATGCTCATGTTGAATTTACAAGTTACAGAAAATGCTGCCATTTAACTTTTTGTTTTTTTTTAACACCCCAGCGAGCGCGTACGAAATCAAGTTGCGTTTCTTTTTAAAACACAAAAAACTCGTTTTGTGTTAAAGAAGAATTTTTAATAATAATTTGAAAGCTATTTCCCGAGTTGATACGATTTTGTAACACAGTTTTATAAAAGCTTCATTTGAGTACAATGTTTACGGACGGCAAGGCTCAGTTGTAGCGACATTGATATTCCTGCAGCTCTGACCGGGAACTTTCGCAATTTTGTCCCTATTTTTGTAATGGACAAATATTTGAATTCAGAAGCAGAAACTATATCCACATAAATGTTAGTTTGAAAACTTGTAACACAACAAATTTTAGAAATCTCTATGCGCAAAAATGTACCACTGGAAATGAACGTCTATTTTTATTTTATTTATTTATTAAAGGACGCTGCTGAATTCAAATTGGTACGAACGTGAAGTAAAAATCTAAATGTTTCTACAGCGATGTGGAGGAAATCCATATATATAAATTTTATCACATATTGTTGCAGCATTACAGTATTTCATATCGCTATTGAACGACATCAGCAATATTGTAGATGCGTTTACATTTCCAAATTAAAAACGTACATCGCGACCCGCGCGTTCGAGCGTTGCATTATTTTCAACAAAATGTTCATTCGGTTGTACAAATAACATGCGTGTCTCTGCATGACGTTTTGTGAAAATGTGGCTTTATTTAAAATTATGTGCCACTGTTGCGACGGGCGTGACACAGCTTTAATTATAATATTTACTAAAGCACACTTGTGAAAGAAAGTTTTTATATTTAAACGTTTTTTATATCTGATATCTGCGGATGTATATCTTGATGAACGTTTGATTATGCTTTATGTCTAGTGTGTTATATGGGTACCTTTTTAAAATATCATTTTATATAGAATGAATGAACTTAGTCGCGTTAAAGAAGTTTGCCAAGACCGTAATTAGTCGAAACCCTTAATCTCTGTTTACCCCGATAAAAAATAGGCGTGACTATATGTTTGTACGTCAATTGGAAAAAGCGATCTATACCTATTAAAATAACTACTACCGTTATTTTGGTAATAATTCTACTACCATGCAATAAATGAAGAGAACAAGATTTAAATACTAAAAGAAAACTTTATAGAAGCTAAAGTTTGGTCAGACTGGGGTCTACGACAGTAGTAGTCAGACGACAGTCTTTACACTCAACAATAACACCACTCCACATAATTTTCTAACTAACTTAAAACTTATGTAGTTTCTTAACAATTTATATTGCCCGATGACAAACAAAGCTGAAGGTCAAAGTTTTTATTCAAGGACCGAACGGTTAGTGGCTTCTAGCAAGAGTTGCTGTATCACCCTGGTATCTTACAAATTGGTGTCTCAGACACCAATTTGTAAGATCATGTCTCTGATGGGTCTACAATCAATATTATTTGTTGAGAAATTTTATCGACTATTTTCCGAACCCCACGGTAACAAAGTCGCATTTACATGTAGTATGATGAAAACACTATATTTAATTAATATATTAACTTTTAAAATTTTTAAAACTTCGCACTGCCAAATTTAGTTTCTTCGTAAGCGTTGTTAGTACGTCGTGAATGCTTTGTGCAAGCCCGTTCTTATTAGTTTCATCGATAAGGTTTTTTGATATAACATTTGTATTTGTTTTGACATAATTTTATTAATATAAATTTAATATTTTTCTATTTTCTATTCAACAGAATCGGGGTGGTGGTCTAGATATGAACGTGATACCAGCGTGGCGGGAAGGCATCACCGGCCGAGGAGTGGTGGTTACCATCCTGGACGACGGGCTGGAGACCGACCACCCCGACATAGCCGCTAATTACGTAAGTTCAATTTTACTATTAAAAGACGTCATAAACAGTCACATCTGATTGTAGGTAGTTATTATACTCTGTGGACTTTTACAACATCAGAGGAATTAAC
Organism: Mysoria sejanus stolli; assembly: GCA_018245835.1. Lineage (NCBI taxonomy): Eukaryota > Metazoa > Arthropoda > Insecta > Lepidoptera > Hesperiidae > Mysarbia > Mysarbia sejanus. The sequence continues at coordinate 8,656 of DWEJ01003149.1, read as the reverse complement.
AATTCTCTTGAAGGAACTTTTTAATGTTGCGTTTAGAAAACTTCATGATATAGAATACCTGAAAAAATCTCTGAAGCAAGTTCCTTTCACAGTTTTTCACGTACGGTACGCGATGAGAATCTAAACCGCTTTTGTTTCATGATGTTTTAATAGCAGAAGATGCTAATATAATGAAAATAGTGTACAGTTGACGGTCATATGGCTCAAACTCTGCGTATCTACTAAACGTATATTTTACAGATATAGTTACACATTCGGTTTCAGCCAAAGGTTCCACATATTTCATCCTTGAATCAGGTGTCGCAGAGTGCCGCTCACAATACACCGCGTGAGGCGCGATCAATGTTAATTTGCCCTAATGTGGCCAAGCCCGCCACTTTATAATGAACTCTCGGTGACATATCTGTGTAATGAAGTCTAACTTACATATTTGTTCGCCAGATAATTAAGATTGAGTCAACGCTATGTATGTATGTACGTAACATCAGTTCCGTAGTCCCCGAAGAGGTACACAGAGGAGTGAAGTATACTCCCACGTTTCACTAATAGAGTTCGCGTCCCACTATGAAACAGGTGTCTATTGTCATACATATTGCAAATTTCCAGACTCCGAGTCACTACTAGAAAATCTAATTTAAAAAACTCCAATAGTACCCGTCTCGGGATTTGAACCCAAGACTGGCAGTTACGCTTGCAACCAATATGACGTTAGGATTTCATATAGCATTATTTGGATATCTTCCTTAAAGTAATCAAATAAGATAAGGTGTTCGATGTACATCGTTTGAACTGGAAGCTGTGCAAATAATAATAAGGTATATAATTGCTTGAAACCGTGCCAGAACTATGCTACTCTCTGCTACGTCAAATATCGTTTGTGATTACCGCGATAATAGGCTTAAAGCTGAAACCGTCGGTACGTTGTATTTGAAATATGTTTTGTTGACTAATAATGTCGCTGCACTATAACGGAGACGGTGAGCTTTGGACAGAGTCTCGACCGTATAAAGAGGAATATAACTCGAGGAGGATTGTTAACAAAACAAATAGACAGTTTTTCTGTAATTCATATAGATGACGCTGCGCAGTAAATGCGTAGAGCTTTAAAATTGGGAATGCATTTAAATTTTCCCAACTAACAAACTAACACATCACATATTGTATTTTTGCGTTAGTGACTTGACATATATGTGCTTTTGATATTTGAAGTTCTTACGATTATTATATACTGTTACTCGTATTTTGAAATTTAAATGGATTAGGTATTTATGTTACAAATTTCGGGTACAGTGATATAACGACTCGGATATTCGTACTGAATCGTTGCAGAGTTTCTGTCTATTGACATACGAGTACATATTGACTCTACTAATACTCAACCTACAAAGCTTTGTGTGAATGCAAGTGTATTGTACGCGGTAATAATAATAATACATCTCAGAGGAGCGCAAATGTGAGTAAATACTATTGTAACTATTTTAGATACGATTAAGATGGAACTTGGTCATCGACTGGATATAAACGTTTTGTAACAGAAATAATTTGTATGTATATATACGCATGGAGAAAGAACTTGTTAAACGATTTTTATATACTTAATATGAGACGCTAATTATTGTATTTGTAAGTTGCAAATTTAAATCTTTTTGAAAATAATTAGGTTCCAAACCACTGATGACTACTATAGTACTAGTACTACAGAATAAAGTATTCGATGTTTGGTTCCACGGATAAGTACCATTGTCGTAGTTTGCAGTATTAAAACAATGAATTGATAATATCACCACAAGGTTAAAAGGAATCAAGCAATACTACGCTGACAGAAGTTCTTCTGTTCAGGACAAGGCGAGAACAACTCTTTTCTGGTGACTTGGTGCATTTTGACTAGCATTGCACCAGTAATTGGTACTACATAGATGGAAGAGTTATAAATAAATATTATCTCGTTACATCTGTCTTACGTACGATGTTCTTAGTTCAGTCTTTTATTATGAACCTCTCTAAGTTTCTATTTCAAACGTATACAAACGAATAATAAACATATATCTATTTCATAATTATTTCTTCGATTTCAGAAGAATAATAAAATACATATCTTGCACATTTTTTGTTTTTTGGGAAATTATTTTTTTGTTTATTGTATTGTAACTTTATTGTAAATTTGTAACTGTTTTAAAATTAAGCTGCAATTCAGATATGCAAATAGGTTATTGTAAGTTAATCGTCAATCCACAAATAGGTCACCAAAAAATTAAGTCTAACGTCTCTAATGTTATTAGTTAATTTGTTCTGGAGCAGTGATGTGAATTATGATCCTGGCTATCTGCAATTGCCAGAGACACTTTTGACAATTGGAAAGAAATAAAACAATTCCTGTCATAATACAGCCCATGGTCACTGCGACCAATATTATTATGTACCCTAAAAAGCAACTCAACGATTCTTCTGTAGATTGCAATGAATGCCATCAGTTGGAAACATTATAATTTAAGAATCGAAGGAACTGCCTGTGCTAGTGAATAACGCACAGAAAAATATTGGAAGATAAAAAGCAATATCAATTGTAATAAGTGATTGTTTTTGATGGAGAATTTGCAGTACAAAGCTTTCGCGAAAAAATCAACATTTTACGAATTGATAATTTTATACTACCAACAATGTCGCGTCGCGCGATGAAATATTATGATTGAGTGCTCAGTGATACGTAAATACGCTTAAATCATCTATCAAATCGTAATGAGAGCGAGCGGGCCGGGCGCGAGGGACGCTACGGAGTTGGGAGTGACATCTGTGAACAAAGGCGGTCGAGTTTCAAATTACACGATTCATCTCGCTACGCGGCTTTAATCTCAGTGTTGGCGTTCGGAAAAATGGGTAATTGGGTCGCTGTTATTACATGGAAAACGATACGTCCGCAATGTTTCGGAACGGTGCATAGGTCGTACGCGGCCGCTCTTATCTGTGTGGAGATTCATCTGTACGATCGCGCTCTACTAGTACCTTGATGATTTTTCATCAGCGTGAAATTCAATCGTCAATGAATCTGTTACGAAGTAGCCTTGTGTTCCAATGAACACAAGGCTATTACTGTGTTGTGTTGTGTACTACACGTCATATTCCGAATGTATTTATGGAGAGCGAATTTATCTCTGTTTTCATAATCTAGTATGAGCGGATTTTACAGTGTCAATATCAAATATTTGGATTAAACTGATGGACCCATATAAATTTTCATGAAATACGTATTTAAATTTACACGGTATTTATTTATTTTTGACTACCTCATTGGCCGTTTTGGTTGCAAGTAAGACTGTCGACCGAGGGTCGACAAGTATGACTGTAGATCATGGGTTCTAATCCTGAGTCGCGGTCTGTTGGATTTTACTAAATTAGATTTTTCAATAGTGATACGGAGTCTGGATATGTGCCTGGTGTATTGCAATAGACTCGCCACCTATTCCATAGTGGAACGTGAACGTTACTGGTGACACGTGGGAGTGTACTTGCACTACTCAGCCTACGTCTTCGGGGATAACAGGCGTGATTCTACGTTATTATTTACTTTTTAACTTATGTTTTGTTTATTTGGGAAATGGTCGTTTGCTTATTTTAATACATAGTTATTAAGTGAATTTCAACATATGATGCTTGTTATATACCTATAATGATATACATACATTGACCACATATTTTTTATATTTACAGGCATAATTGCATGTTAATTCTAGTTTTCTATTGGCAGGATCCAATGGCGTCCTACGATGTGAATTCTCACGACTCCGATCCGCAGCCAAGATACGACATGATAGACTCCAACCGACACGGAACCCGATGCGCCGGTGAGGTAGCCGCCACCGCGAACAACTCCCTGTGCGCTGTCGGCGTAGCGTATGGAGCCAGCGTTGGAGGTAATGTATTAATTTTAAACTTTACATTGAAGTGGTTCACAAACCTAATGATCGGATTTTAAAGGGTCTCTGAAAACAGATTGCGTCTATGAAGTAATCAAAGTAGAAAAAGCACATCAGTCTTGTAAGGATGGAGATATTCTGCCGTATAGGGACCTAGCTTGATTTTATAATATAAAAATAGCGCAACATCACGCCTGTAATCCTCGAGGAGAAAGGCCGAAGAATGTAGTACACTTTTACTTTAATAATAATAATAAAATTTAAAACGGCTATCGTGTGGTTGAGCTAACAATGGCACGGTAAACTTTAATGATATTCACGGGGAATGTTTCCTACCAAGCTGATCCAATATTTCGTGTCAATTTTAGTTAACGTGTATAAAATCTAATCTCTGTAAGGCCCGTAGTTCATTGATGAGCCCATCAACAGTGTATCAGATGCAAACTAGTTTCAGTGTTGCCAGTATACACTGCAAAATTGTTGCGTTACTGGATAATCTATTAGATCCACACTTTATATTGATTTTAAAAGAGATATTAGAAGGGAAAACTTTGAAATTAATTTTCATAACAATTATAAAACAACTCATAAATTGCCTTGAGACAACTCATGTGGTTATCTGATCCGAGACTTAGAAAAGCCTGCGTTTTTGTGGCCAGACCGTTGTAAAACTTTGTTTGTATGTACATATGTACATATATACAAGATATATATTTTTATACCCAAGAACAAAAGAAATGCTTATCATACAAATGTTTGTGAATATGGGAATTGGCATTCTGTTTTCATCAATTTATTTACTAATGTCTAATAAGATATTTGTTTCTATTATTTTTGTATAATAATTTTTGTCAAATTTAATAGATGTTCCCGTGATTGTTCGGATGAAATGTTAAATTTCTTCCGAGTATTATGGTGCTGTGACGTTTAAATGTACTGTGAATTACGACAGTTTTACAAACGTACGTGGTTCTGACCGTAATATTAACGATGGAATAATTATCTGTCTTCCAATAAACTCTCAATAGACTTCGAAATAATAGTTCCACCTTACTCTACTGATTTGTTAAGGAAAACACAATATTTGTGACAAACAATTTAAACTAGGTACACATTTAATTTTCTACGAATTTTGGACATCGGTAAACGTCTGGCATTTGTATGCAACTTTAATTTGTTGCTTTTGTATCTTAATACTAAACACCGTTTAATAATAGTAACAATTATTATAAGCTGCATTATACCCGCCTTAACGGACTGTGAGGTCCTGAGTTCGATCCCCGCGTCACGTGCGATTTATCTAACTTGAAACGTAAGCGTGGTAATGTAACATATACGCTTGTCTCTCTATCACTACTCGGATTAAAAGAGTGATGTTACGGTTTTTTTATTATTTCAATTGTCATGTAATTAAAGTGATAATTTAATATCGACTTATTATGTTATTGAGTTTCACGTTTTGATTTACTAGTCTGGTAGTTAATTATTTATTATTAATTCAAGGGTTTTAAAGACTTTCATTTGCGAGGTTGAAGCCTTATTGGAACCTTCAAAGCAATAAGTATAATACCGACCGATTGCCAATTAGTCTACAAATACTCGTATATTGTACATTCTATAGGAGTTACAAATTTCTCGATTTGGGTACTTTCCAATACCTTTTAAAGATCAATTTAACGATAAACCTTTATATTGCATTAAGTGTGAATTCCAATTTATATCTTCAGAGACACTAACATTTCGAAATGGAAAGCACACATCAAAGTGCTGTTTGTCGTAGCTGAAGAGAAATTATTTAAATATATTATAATATATAATGTATATGATGGATTGAACACAGCAAATATTGGAAGTTGTAAAACTCGATGTTCGAACACCATCGAAGATTCGATGGGAGTTTATTTAGTGGGGCGCGCGAACCTTTTCAGCGTTCCCTCTACGCGTATAAACTGTATCGTGATTGGGAGTTTCTTGTACGATATCTTTCATTAGGGTTACGTAGCCCATACTAGAAATTCTCCTATCATCCGCTGATTAACTTCAATTTTTTACACTGTTTACACATAGCTTCGGCACGGGAGGTCGGCCGCTTGATCCCGGAAAAATCCCTGGTATACGAGGAAAGTTTTATAATATTAGAGTTTGAGTACACTAGTACCTAGCCTATATAGATGTTATACGTTCACTTCCAATATGTTACTTTAATTTTTGTGTTAGTTTTTTGTATTCAAACGTATTTATGGAGTTGATTTAATCGAATTATTCAGAAATAGTACAATAATATTTTTTTATTGCTCTGCCGAATTAAGCCTGATGTGCTTCAACTAGTCTGTAAGAATAAAGACTGGCGTTGATTAAGGGAGGCTTATGTCCAATATTTCAAATACTAATGTGGATGAGGAAAAGTTTAGTTGGGAAACAGTACAGTTTGATTTCTTTTAATTTTCCATACACATATTAAAAGGAGCGATAACTTTTAACTCATTTATTCCCAGGTGTACGTATGTTAGATGGGGACGTCACAGACGCAGTGGAAGCCAGGTCGCTAAGTCTGAATCCTCAGCATGTGGATATCTACAGCGCCTCGTGGGGCCCTGACGATGATGGAAAAACTGTGGACGGACCAGGGGAGCTGGCTACCCGCGCTTTTATTGAAGGAGTCACCAAGGTAAGTTTAATCTCATAATGTATAATTATTTAAAAATGTAATTTATTCCATCCAGTATTGTATGCATGCGAACAATTAATGTTATCTAAAGCGTGTGAAGTCTGCTTACCCGCACTAAACCAGCGCGGTGGACTATGGTCTTAACGCTCTCCTTCTGAGATGAGATCCATGTTCCAACGATTGAAGGGTCGCTATAAAAGGCCGTAAAAATAAATTTCATGTATACCCAATTAGATCTAGTGACCTTCCATGCCAAATACTAAATATTAAACTTTTTACGATTTTTTGTTATTTTCGGTCTTCGGCGACTAATGTTGGAGCATGAAACAACTGAAGTTATAAACTCGAAGAGTTTGTCGACAATTGTAGCCCCCCTATATTAAATACTGTTGTTAACTCCATGAAATGTTTTCGCGACATATTAAAAAAAGCATAGATAGTACATACGATAATAACATTTACATTGTCTGCAAATTCAACCAAAAAAAGACGGCCCATTTTCGCATTACATAGTCTTAAAGGGAAAAAGATTTATCAGATCGTCGTAATGTTTTCTCTTATCGGTCCAAAGATTTATTGAATGAGTTATTGATGTAATAACAGCCATTTTATTTACATACGGAGAATGTACATTCACATTTGTTGATTATAGGGAACACTTTATTAGCGAAGGAACAATGATTTGCGTTATATTACTAAGACGACTGAGAGCTTACAAGTTCCTCATTATTTTCTTGTTAATAGACGCGTACTAATTATCTTTAATAACAATCTCCAAATGTCTAATAGTAGACGTAGCTCATAGCGTTTATGAAATAAGACGCGAAAAGTGCTCCTTAGGTTTGTAGAGAGAAAAAAAGTAGTACTTCTGTTTTAAAAGAAATACAGAAAAAATCGTTATAAAAATTTTCAAATGAGATATATTGAATAATTTAATTTGCAAATACAATTAATAATTATAATTACACAAGCGAAAACGTCATTCCCTGTCCACTAATGTAAAGATAATGGAAATTTTAAGAGAATGGATCTTAATTGTGCGGCTTCTTTGATGTTCATCACTTTGTCCTTTGTAGAGTAAGGCTGTCTCTGTGATGGAAATGTATGGAGATAAGGATGTTACATGTAGAGTGTGTCACAGACTAATGATGTGATGGGTGACCGCTGTGTTTAAGTTTTATATTTCCGCACTTTGCATGTTTATCAGAAGATGTCAGTTTGATCTTATTTCTGAGGTGGAAAACTAATGATCGGTGAAGCTCTAGGAAGAATATATTTCATTATGAACTTATATCTCAGGAACGTGAAATAGTTTTATGACTGCTCCAATGAAACTCGCATTGAAGTTAAAATTGTAAAAAATAGTGCATCAGTTCAAAAGTTTAGTGCCGTTTATCGAAACTTATCGTGTGGCGAGCTAAATGCAATATTTCTACGAGGGTGAAACAGCGCAACTAAACTCGTATTCACATACAAAACTTGTCAAGTAAATCATTAGAGGCTACCATTCATGTTACTTGCCATATCAGCGAAAATGCGTGAGCATACAAAAAGTTAATAAAACACATTGATGTATGTATCTTTCCCGTCCTCCGGGAATACTGAAAATACACACAACACAGAAACTTCACAGATTCATTCCGCAACTGGCATACGAACAACTGTAAATAACGTGTAATGCCACTTGCCGGTTAAAAGCAAAAACAGCACTAAATAAATTAACTTTTATGAATATTTATTGACTGCTGTGTTGCGAATTGTTAGAATATAATTTTAGTACTTCGCCGGCTATTCGGTTTATTGCGCGTTCATTTGTATCCTTTACTATTAGAATAATAGCATATACACATGATCGTCTAAGTGCACGATCACCTTTATGTTACACCGCTCTGATATGATAGTACGCTTAAGTGGCAAAATAATGAATAGTTACTCTAGATGTGACATGAACATTTTTGTGTGTGCACTTTGCGAAATAATCAAGCCTATCAGACGTGTGCTTGTGTGTGTGTGTGTGTGTGTGTGTGTGTGTGTGTGTGTGTGTGTGTGTGTGTGTGTGTGTGTGTGTGTGTGTGTG
>DWEJ01003148.1:0-10706 GCA_018245835.1 Mysoria sejanus stolli | reverse complement strand
CATATATTCTTATATAACTCATCTAGCATTACATAACCTATCTATTCTTAAAAACCCATGTATTCTTTTATAACCTATCAATTGTTACATAACCTATCTGTTCTTATATATAACTTATCTATTTATATAGATATAGATAACTTATTTATTTATATAGATTTATCTATTTTTATTATATTATACTAACTCATCTATTTAAATAGACCAGGTGGGTCTATTTTGAGTCCAATCGAAACTTAATTTTTTTATAAATCTTATTATTGATTTTTACAGATATTAAGTATGATTTAATGTCACGGTTAAGGAAATCTGAGCATATAAATCTACATATCTCCATGATATTCAATATTCTCAGCGCATAAAATTTAAGTTATTCAAAATATATATGTTAAATATGCCTACCAGCACTTCGTCAAAGTAATAAGCGATGACCTTAAAACTTAAAGTGACCGGGGTCCAACTGTGGGATCATGGAAAGATTGACTATGATATCCTACTTATAATTTCATTTTGCAATAATATAATACACTTATTTCTCTTTTCAGCATAGTCGGCGCTGAACGCCGGCCTGGCATGAGGCGTCCGCCGCGACAGCCTACTACCCTGTACCTCCTCTGTTCACCCCCTTGCGAGCCTAGCTTGAAAATATCCCCACTCTCCCTTTCCTTCTCTTTCCTTCTTCTATTGCCCCTGTACAATACACAAATGATCGGAAACCTCTCCAACATATCAGAGACATACATTGAAACAGACGTACCGCAAACGATCAACACAGAAGAAAATAATCCAAGCGATGGGTTCAGTTTCGTTGAAGATATCTTCAAAACTTATGAAACTAAGTTCAATACAAGTACGTTGAGTAAATATCAAATATTACTGGATAGATTTAGAAGAAAAAGTAATAACTTGCCTGTCAATGAAACCGAAAGTATTAAACAAGATTTATTAAAAATTAAGATTGATTCTCCTATGCTAAAAAGATTTAATGATACTACATACAAAAACTTTTCCAATTATGGCAAGCTGAATGAAAAGGACATGAATAATAGCAATTTTGTTCACAGCAAGGAAGGTAATACGGTAAACGGAAAAGAATTTATTGATACCAACAACAGAACACTTGCTGGCCCTAATTTGAAAAGCAATAATTCCAAAACGCATGGTCGTAGTATATCTATGAAAAAGATTTATAGCAATGATACAAAAACAATAAATGTAAAACAATTAACGACTAACGAGACTATGGAAAAAATGAAAGTGGATGATGTGACGCGCACAAAGATTTTTCACGATTATTTCACTACAGTCAACAAAGATTCAAAATTAAATTTATTTAAAAGCGACAATTCAAATGTAACTATTTCGAGCGATCTTAGCGATAACATTTTCATTGTTAACAATTCAACCTATGTTGAAAGTACAGATAAAGTGAATGACAGCGAACTAAACTCGCGCAAACGCTTCGAAAACGAATTATTAGTCCACCCTTCTCCCAAATCCCGCCATACTCCTTCTAATACGAAAATTTTGCAATCAACAAGACCCGCTTTTATAAAAGGTAAGTGGATTCAAACCTTGTTTACAACAGCATAGGCCTTAGTTTCGTATGTACAAATAGGACTATTAAGGGAACTTTGAAAGACCTTTTTGTAATTGGTCGAAGGGCGTCCGCGCTGGTAATTGCCAATAAATTGACCCTCAATTTGCTACAAAGTGTTCAGAACACAATCGCTTGCCAATAATTTTGGCCGAAGCGAGGTCATAAAAAATCCATCCAAAAAAAATGAATTTCAGGAAAATTCAGGTCTATATGTCGATAAAATCCTATACACGTTCTTTAAATCCGAGCTGTTTGATATTTTTGCCAAAAATAATATTCCTAGAATGTTAAGGTTCCAGATCTCAATGTACGCCTTACTGACAACCAAACCAATTAACTAGCACAACTCAATCTTACAACGCAACTTTATAAGGTTCACGTTCTATAAGCCCCGTTAGTCGGATTGGTCGGAAGCGCGACCGCCGATAAGGAGGTCATGGGTTGAAATCTCTGCTTGGGCACTAATAGATTTTTCCAGTTTAGATTTTTAGTTATGGTTCGAAGTTTGGAAATATACCCGGTGTATAACGATAGGCTCCCCAACTATTTAGTCGTCGTCATCGACGATGAGTTACTATTAAGTAAGTAAATTATTATAGTAAATAATTATTTATGTCCCACTATTTAGTAGTGGGACATAAACGTAACTGGTAAAACGGGGGAGTGTAATACACTCATCTGCCTACCTCTTTGGGGGCCTGTAGCGTGATGTTAGGTTTGTTATGTTCTATAAGAAGGATTACTGAATGTTCATAGTTTTTTATTACATTAACAATACTTTTCATACATCTACTTGAATCTCTTCATTCGTCATTCTGTTTTATAAAGACAACAAAAACACATAACAACTACCTACATTGAAGCGTCAAACGCCAGAAACAGGCGGAATGAACGACAAATGGTCTTCGACAGACAGCTCCGGAGAAAGAGTTGAACAAGTCACTGTCAATAACAATATCACATTACTATATCAACGTATCAGTACTTTAACTCTCTATTCGTTACTGTGTAGAGTTATAAACCTCTCCATAGTCGTGTGTTAAAGTGTATCTAAAGTGCTAAATAATATTATTTAACGAACAATTGTTGTATATTAATGTACGACCAATAACATGGTACAATATTTTTTTAGGTAATGATTACAGGCAATATTCCTGTTTAATCGCGTATCGTGGCCGACTGGTCGTTTATACATATATATATTTTGTTACATTTTTTCGGTAACCATAATTTGCAAGCCACCATACTGTTAATACTTTCAATACCTAACGTAAATTCCCTTTGAATTTTGTTTCCACAATTCCTATGTACATTTTATTTTTTCTTTTGATCTGCAAAAGAGGATTATTTATTAAATAATACAACAAATCTAAGACAATGTAACATGAGATTTGGTTCATATGAAAATAAATTTAAATATTTTTTTTTAACTTCACGCCTGCAACCTGCGAAGTGGTAAGAGGAATGCAGAACACTCCCACGTCTCACCGCATACGTTTTTACGTCCCACTATGGAATAGGTGGTGAGCCTATCGCCATTCCATATGCCCGATGCACATAGCAAGACTCGGAACTGCAACTAGAATTTTAATTTTTAATTTAGATTTTTCTAGAAATTTTTTCTAGAAAATGTTCTAGAAATTTTCTAAAAATTCTTTTGTAGTATTCGACCCGGGAATCGAACCCAGGACCTCCCGATCGGCAGTCACACTAGCAACAACACGACCAACGAAGCAGTCAAGTAAATTTAAATATATTATGAATATTCCGTTTTTTTTAATTATCTATTTGAAAATTATTACCATCGTTTTCTCGGTTATTACAACTCACAAAGGCGGTTAAGAAAACTTGATGTTGACCATACTTATAAAGTGCTAATGCAATACTTTTAATAATAGTTAATATGCAACTGACTATTTAAATTCGCCTAATAACGCCCCCATTAATATCGCCTTCTTCTAATCTAACACCTCACATTAATAACGCCTCTCGTCAATAACGCCTTACGCTAATAACGCCTCACATTAATATCGTCTCTCACTAATAACGCCTCGGGATCTACGTATTCATAATCCTAAAATTGACATTAGTCTAACAACTGCAAAGTTTATCATTCATATGTTATATTATAATCATTGAAATATATGTTATGTCAAGAATATCGAGTTTTATTCATCATATATTAACATAAAAACAAGGGATTTAAAAGAGGCAACATTACGCCTAACGGCATTGTCTTCTAGCCGACCCTAAATAATGCTGAAATATTGAGGTAGGATTAACAAGAACACGAGAACATGAAATTTTAAAATTCAGCATTGTATTTTTACTTTAAGATTATTGTTGGATCGTTAAACGAAACCCGCGAACGATCCCGTGACGGATTTTTTCCATGTATACATATACTTTGCTTGAGGACTGTGTACTTGAGGATTAAACTGATTTCTACAACAAATTCATTGATGTTAAAAAATAATGTTAAGGTGGATTTTAACTAGCGCTTACCGTATATTCCTTTAGACATTATAACTAGCGACGCGTCTTCACCCTGATTTGAATAAAACTATCAGCGTCCGTTAGCAAAAGTTAAGTACTTGATAGCACTTATTTTTAAAACGGACGCTGATGCGTCCATTGTAAAAATAAACAAGACTAAGATTTTTTTCCATGTCCCTAAATTTTTTTTACTACTTTTGTTATTAATAATGTTACTTTCATCGGTACAGCACTAGAGATTAAATGTTTGTATAAATTAATGGATTTATTATGACTTTCTATAACTACAGTTAAGAACACTACCTAACGTCTCTTTACATCAAAACATGTTATAGTTGCCGTAAACCCGTTTACCAACTTACTATTCAATACGTAACTTTTCTCAGAACTAAGAAACCTTAAAGCAGTTAACCTGTATTAAATGCAGCTTCACAGGCTTCTTTCGCTGTAGAATTTATTAACGCCTAACTGAATGTCTTGTTAATCCACTGGTTAATGAACCTCACTTCTAAACTATGTGGTCATGGGTTCAAATCCCACCCCAAATAATTATTTGTTTGATTAACACAAGGATTTTAGATTTAAAATTAGATTTAAAAAGTATATCTACATATATAAGTGTATATTTATATGTATATACTATTTATATGTATTCACAGCCGTCTGGTTACCATAAAACAACCTCTCTTGATACTTATTTTAAGATTAGATAGCGGCATATAGAGATATCCGAAGATATTCATACTCAATGTTATAAAACACTAACTAAGTGGACGATGCAGGGGGTATGGACACACTCGACTGAGTTTATGGTTACATCCTTTTTAACGATACGTTTTATATGTATAATAGAAAAAAATATGTGTAATAATATATAAAAGTAATAAAATAATACGACTACACCATCTCATTCACGGATTCAGACATTTATATACCGTATAGAATAATTTATATATGTTCGATGAAGGGGAACAACAGGCTTAATTGTCTGTCAATCAAACTCGCCACATGAATTTGCTACCAAAGAAAATATTTATCTTATTGTTCACGCACAGTTTCGTTGTTCACTGCCGTATGAGAGGATAAAAAAATCTTTTCATGAAAATTCAAAAAAGTTATTCACGCTTGTAACTCCCGACCAGACAGGCAGCCGATGTATTACATATCCACGTCCAGGTCAGTAATCAGTAAATCAGTAAATCTTAATTTAAAAAATCCAGTAGTACCCGACCCGAGATTTGAACCCAGGTGCCCAGGCTCGAGCGGTTGCGCCCGCAACTGCTCGACCAACAAGGAAGTATATGAAATGAAAATACAACGAACAGAAATAAAAGTAGAACAAAACCTTCGTATGCGTAATAAAAATGTGCGTCATAAAAAGCGATGTGACACTGATGTATAATTATCAGAAGGAGAACATTATATTAAATAACATTTTTTAGTGGAGATTGAGTCAGAGGAGCAGAAGAGTTTTACGAAGAAGGAGCTATTTAAACGTAATAGGTGAAGTATTTCAGTCCTTTTCAAATCTTTCATAATATCTCCCACTTACAGATACAAATCATTTCAAGTCTTAGATGTATATAAAAAGGCTAAGGCAATATTCTAAGCCTGTGGACTCGTAACGTTAAACCTAAAATAATAATACAAAATAAAATGAACCCAACACCTCTAGACCTCAAATAACCCGTGCCATAACACCGCAATATAGCTCCAGGCTTACAAAAGTAGTACGTGTCGCACGTTCAACCTGGCTAGCTCACGTACATGAAAAGCGACTATTTTCCCACCGCACATAAACTGGAACACAAACATTGACATAATAAAGTTGTTCCAGCATTGTTCCAACTTAGCATTGATCAAACAGAGCCATCATAGAACAACTTTTGTTCCTGTTTTGTTTATTTTAACGATTTGTTAACGAAACTCGGCTGTGCTATGAGTGTTAAGAAACAATCATAGCGCAGCTGAGTTTCGTAACGTTTTATACAAGAACTATTTATACTACAAGAGTAATTTCTTAAGTCCATTTTTTTAATTACCTGACATAACTTCATTTTCTTCTCTCTACTGCTTCAATGTACGTGACATTATTGAAGAACATTCCGCTAATTCATGCCTATGGGATAAACTCCTTGTCTCGCTGTCTAACATAGGAGGGATTTTTACAGAAAAACGGGATACAATAGAAAGCATAGAAGGATAGAGGTAATTTATTTATATTTTCATGAAAAAGCTAGAGAGGCTTATAATTAAAGAGACAAACTAGCTGATTTATATGTTTTTGAAAGTAACCTATTAACGGTACAGTGTTTGAAATGGCGCTCACCCGAAGCTACGAGGAAAATTAAACTTGTAGAGTATTGGCAGAATATGGAGGTAGAGTATGAATGTTGAATATTGACTTTATAAAATAACTCGTTACAGAGTTCGTTTAAAGTGAACGAGTTATAAATCTGTATTTATCATCATCATATTAGCCTTGATTCACTGCTGAATATAAGACTCTCAAAATGTACCACAACACTCGATGTCCTTCTGATCTCATCGAGCCTATATCTTGTACGCGTTTCAGGAATGCTGATCCGTGGTCTTAAGCCAATCTTAAGTTACAGTGGTGCAGGCGACTAACAATCTCGCTGAAGCTTCTGAATCTGGTTATTTAATACAATCTTACCGCATCAGAAAGGGAGCCTTCAAGTACAACGTAACGCAAATTAGGGGGTGAGGGGGGCTTCTAAAACGTTACGTTACGTTTCATTGCAAATTAAAAATCTCTTGTTCATTTATTATTTCGGCAATCAAAGGTGTTTTTGGGACTTATCGATACTTTACTCAGCTTATTTGTGACTTTTAGACAAAAATGGTCATTTGGGTGTTACCTAACGTTTAGGGAGGGTACAGAAAAATGTCGCGCCGCGTTATATTTTAAGAATCAAAAATTGCGTTATGTAATACTTAAATGCTCCCAAGTTAGTGTCTAAAACTCATAATAAAATACCGTTTATGTTATAAACAAAACACGGCTCCATAATTTTCTTTAGTTAATAACGAAATCGGAAGCTTTCGGTAACAATGAAAAATAATTTCCTTTCTGCCCTTTACATTAACTGAACAAAGTTCTCAAAGACACTTTCTGTTAAATATCTAATTAATAGTTAAATCACTTTTGTCATCTATTTACTAAGTAATTTTCGACTTTGTAATCGCCTCCTCGAGTTGTCCCATAAGAGGTAGGGTCTACTCATTACTGACTGTGGCGTGAATGAATTAAAGTTCTTTAAACTATTGTCGTATTCTGGTGGGTTTATCCGACATTGCCTGTCATGTATCAAATCTTTACAAAGATAACTATAATTTAAAAAACAAGGATTAAATTATTTAAGTATGATATTTCTATCTCAAAAAGATACGTTTGTTATAATTTCTTTTTTTATTTATGAATCCTCTGATGTTAAAATGTAGAGTCAATCAATATCGAGTTTCTTTTAGCTCGCGCCTCTATCCGTATGTAGTCTATCAATATCGGGTTTCTTTTAACTCGCCTCTCTATTCATAATAATAAAATCGATCTTGATCCCGTAACGCCGTATCTATATTACTGGTAGAGAATATTTGAGTTTTAATTCGTAGTCAGTAGTGGCCATAGTTCTCTGTAGACAAACGCGCTCGACCTCGGGAAACATTATGGTAACGGATGCAGATTATAAGAGGAACTGGAACTGGACCACAGGAACTGAGTTACTAGTAATATTAGTCCAGTAATTAAAAGTTAATAATTATATTCTTAATTAAAATCTCGTGACTTGAAGTATCTCCTAAATGAATATATGTTCTCTAGTTTATTTTAAATTAATCATCGAATCATTACATTGAATATAAATTCATAATATTTTTCAAAAGTACAAAAATATCCATGACTGGTTGTCTCTAGATCTTGGATTCGATCTTTGAGTCGGATAAGTCTTAGTTTTTCTAACTTGAAATTCCGCGGAAGATGGATTTCTACCCGATGTATGACTCACCCTCTATGAAATGGAACGTATATAACATAGCTCATAAAAACTGGGTGTACTACTGGGTGTACACTTCTCTCGCTATTCATTAGAGGAAATATAAGTATGATGCTATGTTATAGGTAAATAGTTGTATAATGTATTGAAAAATCATATTATTAAAGTTTGGCAAACTAGATAAATAACCTTCATTGTAATAATACCAATGAATGGCAGCTTAATAAGTTAATAACCCACGTTACAATATTTCATAAACGTCAAAATCTTATTACGTTGATCGGGGTTTTACATTAAAAAACAATTTTATATGCTTTTATGTATGAAATTGTTTTAAAATGCTTGCTTTTTTTTTCAAAAACAAAACAGGTAACATGTATTTTACAGTATAATAATCATCTTTATTAAGTATACAATACTTATGATAAAGAGTAACTTTCTTTATTGTAAATGTTTGAAATCTTAAAAACAGTTTGGTATATCTACAGGCGTAATATCATGCTTGTAATCCCTAAAGAGTTAGGCAGAGGAATGTAGTACTTTCCCAGGTTCCAATAGCTAAGGACTAAGACAACAAGACATGTACATATAAGAGACAGATTTAATGCTGATAGTATTCTCCGACAGCCTACCTTTGACCTAAACAGACAATTATTATCTTAAACGCGCGGTACTCAGAAATATACCATAATCATCGTCATTAACTTCATCTTCATCATCATTACACAATACAATACAAAACCCTTTATTATACTCCACGTAATAATAAAATAAACAATACAATAGAAACAAGAGAGTAGGGAAGGAACTACAGGCGGCCTAATAGTTAAAAACACTAACTCTCTCAGACAACGATGAGAGGAGCTTAATTAAACAAAAAGAAAGAGAGGAGAAGTATCGTGGTCATCATAGTAATCATCATTGCTCTTCACACACGGACATGACTGTAACTCACAATCCCTTGAACCTTCACACAACCCACGGCTAAATATAAAATCCCTTTTGTAATACTTTGTAGTTAAATACGTTTTCCAGCTTTACCTTTAAAAGCAGCCATAAAAGTCACCCGCGCGGATTGAACTTCCTAAAAGAATCAAAAGCACAAAGCTTTAGCGGGCACGAAATACTATCTTTCCGCTACTTTGTAGTAAACTCCGGTTAAGCCACGGATAGGAAGTCCAAAGGACAATGCATCATGTAAGTCACAAACTCAAAAATACATATATATTAAAAAGTCGTAAAAGCACTCTGAAAACTTATAAATGCTATGAATCTACAAATAAGCAGAGACCTCTTCTTAGATATAAATCGAGTAAGAAATAGAAAAGGATTTCCCATTAGGAATCCTGCATAAACTCAAAGAAAATCAACGAACATTCTAGAACGGCTAAAAGAAAACAAACTATGCGCGCTCGTATTACTCGGACTTGTTTTAGCATACGTTATACACAGTCAAGAACTCTTTCTACATTTGAGTATTCTTCAGACATTTCTTCAAATACATTTTCAACGGTCTAGTCAGATAAACTTAGACGTAAGGCATTTAAAATTAGTTCACACTTAATCGCATCCATGATATAATTAACCTGTTTAAAATGAAATGAAATGCGATCTTCGCTAAGCGTTTATACAAATATAAAACAAGGTAAATTAATTTGTTATGTCCTCAAATCTGTCTACTTTTACGGACATACAATATGTATATAGTCACCTAATAATAGGAATATGTACCTACATATAGATATACCTATTATCGAAAAGCTATTTATGTTCCTCAATATTACATCAAAATTATATAGTTTAATCTATTGACGTAATATTTATAAATTTCTGTCAATATATCATTCATATGTTGGAGTGTTTTATTGCTTAGGAATGGACTTATGTCAGCCCATACCTTAAAATGTTCTAACCTAAGTTTGTGATCTAAAGTAACTAATCTACCCTAACCTAACGGAATATGTCCTAGCCTGGCCTAGCCTCGGCTAGCCTAGCCTGGACTGTCCTAGCCACTAGGCCTATATCCTAGTCTTGTCTATTCTGGCCCAACCTGTCTATCCTAACCTAACCTACCGTTTTTGGATCATAATTCTTCCAATAGACAAAAACAATACTATTAATATTAATAACAATACAATGATTATTTCAATAAACACAATTATTACGTACACAGTGTAAGTGAACCGTTATGTTTTAGGAAAGAATACTAACATAAATGTGATGTAAGAATTCTGAATGTTCTTACGGCTTCTCAGTGACGTGATATTCTTAAGCGGTCGAATTCCATTTAACTACTAAGGCGACTTACAATGATCTACTACCAGAGCTTATAAAATTGAGAGAGTAATCATAAATATAACTTTAATGACGACTTAAGGTCTATTAATTGTAGTGTTTTGCAACCCACAATGGTTATTTGTTCAAGTACTTTACAACCTTAAATGCTTAGATATACATACATATGTAATAATTTTATGTAAGGTAGTTTGATTCTTCTTAAATAGTGACACTAATCGACCTCGCCACTCTTTTGTGACAACTTCCGATGAAAATGATGAGTGGTGGGGGTTGAAACAATATATTGATGATCGAGTCAG
>DWEJ01003147.1:0-10706 GCA_018245835.1 Mysoria sejanus stolli | reverse complement strand
TGGCGCGTAAATTTAAATTTGATAAAATGTAAAAGAATGTATTTGAAAAAGGTTAGTTTTTTAAAGGGTTCTGAACATGCTGCGGCGTCTACGAATCATTTTGATAGCTAGCAACTGGAAGTGGAACGATATTGTTGAATGCACGTCGAAGAACACCCTTCCTTGTAGTTACATCGGCCACTCTTGCGACTCCGTCTCCGCCGGGTATTACTCGTACGACTCTGCCGAGTAGCCATAACAGAGGTGGTAGAGTTTTATCCTTGATGATCACTAGAGTGCCCTTCTTAAGTTCTCCTTGTGAACGATGCCATTTGGTTTTCTGTTGAAGCCAAAGTACATATTCGTTAGAAAACCGATTCCAAAATTGCTGCTTTAAGAACTCTATCCTCTTCCATCTCTGAAGCGATGTCACGTTGGCATTAACGATCTGCGGATGAGGTATAAAATTAATGGAACGTCCTATAAGGAAGTGAGCAGGGGTGAGAGGGTAAAGGTCGTTGGGATCATCGGATAATGGTGTAAGAGGTCTAGAATTTAATATGGCTTCAATCTGAATCAGCAGTGTGGACATTTCTTCATAAGTGAGATGCATAAGATCTAGGATACGTCTTAAGTGAAATTTAATAGATTTAATAGCAGATTCCCATAACCCCCCAAAATGTGGAGTATATGCAGGTATAAAGGAGAAGTCTATGCCCTTTTCAGCTACCTCCGATGCCAATGATGGAGTCAAAACTGAAGTTATCTCATTAAATGCACCCTGGAAAGTGGTGCCATTATCTGAGTAAAGAGTGCGTGGCTTACCACGACGAGCTATGAACCTGTTCAGTGCAGCTATGTACGCCTCTTTAGTCAGATCTGAAACAAGCTCTAAATGAACTGCTTTAGTTGCAAGACACACAAATGCACAAATGTATGTTTTGATTAAGGTGCTGCCTCTACCTTTCCGATTAGATATCATAATCGGCCCTGCGTAATCGACGCCTGTGTCTAAAAAGGGAAATTCTAATTCAGCCCGTTCCCGCGGCAAATTACCCATGATAGGTTGAACTATTTTACCACTGAATCTACAGCACTTTACACACGAATGAACCACCCTTTTCGCTAGATTTCTACCGCCTATGACCCAATAGCGATGCCTTACTGTAGCTAGAAGTAGCAAAGGAGCAGCATGCATGTTTGATAAATGAATATCTGTAAAAATGAGTTCGCATATACGATGTTTACTATTTAAAAGGATAGGATGTCGGACGTTGAAGTCGTAACTCGTGTTACCGAGTCTTCCCCCCACACGAATTAGATGAAACTCGTCACAAAACGGTGATAGAGATAGAAGCCTGTTTTTTGCTGGGAGACTTTTATTAGCGAGAAGTACTGCTCTTTCTTCTGGAAAGGATTCAGCTTGAGCCACTTTTAATAAAATGTTATCAACTGCTTGCATTTCTCGTGATGTAATAAAACCCTGCTGCTTGTTATGCAATTTATTTCGACAATTATTGATAAACCTTAGTACGTATGCGCACACTCTCCGTAACTTATTAAATGATGAAGCCTGTTTTATTAAAGTAGAGAAAGGATTAATAAATGAATTTTCATGAAAAATGTGTAACGATTTAATAGCCATTTCTGGAAGTGAACTATTGTTGTCTTTATTTGGATTACATGGCCATTGTTCCTGATTTAAATATAGAAATTGGGGGCCTTTCCACCACATAGAAGAATTTCTTAAATCTTTAGCGCTCATCCCACGAGAAACCAAATCAGCGGGATTCTCCTTAGACGGTACGTATCGCCAGATTGCATCCTTCGTGAGTTCCTGTATTTCACACACTCTATGACGAACAAACGTTTTAAAGTTTAACGGTGAGCCAGCTAACCAGCCCAGCACAATAGTAGAGTCAGTCCACAGTATGCAACCACTACATTTTAAGGTAAGTGACTTAAGTACTTTACTACAAAGTTTAGCTCCTAGTAGCGCGCCACTTAGCTCTAACCTAGGAGTGGTAGTTTGAGGTCTTAAGGGAGCGACTTTGCTTTTCGATGTCAAAATTCTAACACTAACTGATCCGTCCTTATAAAGAGTGCGTACATAGACACATGCACCGTATGCTCTCTCTGATGCATCTGTAAATGTATGCAGTGTAACCTCTGAAGACGACCCTAATTTTATGCATCTAGGTATGGAAATGTCGTTTAAATATTGAAGAGACCGTGCAAAATTATGCCATGCAATTTTAATATTGTCTGAAACTTCTTCATCCCAAGAACACTGGGTTTTCCACAATTGTTGCATTATTATTTTGGCTTCTATAATACATGGTGAAACAAGACCAAGCGGATCAAATATTTGTGCAATTGTGGAGAGTATTAAGCGTTTGTTAATTTTTTCATTAATCTTAACATGAATTGAAAATGTAAGAGTATCTGTTGAACAATTCCATATCACGCCTAAAGTTTTTGATAACTCGTTTGCCGAAAGATTGACAGAATCTGATATTTCAAGTTCTTTTGAAACTTGCTGAAGAATTGTTTTATTATTTGCATGCCATTTTCTAAGTTGGAACCCTGCAGACTGTAATGACTCTACAACCCCCTTACACAAGATTATAGTTTCTTCGATAGTATCTCTACCTGATAAAAAATCATCGACGTAAAAATCATGAGAAATGGCATGTTTTACGTTTAGGTTATTTGAATCACGACCTAACTGTGCCAGACACCTAGTCGCTAAATAAGGCGCCGATGCCGTGCCGTAAGTCACAGTATTAAGAGTATAGACTTTAGTCGGATGTGAAGGATTCGACCTCCATATTATTTGTTGTAGCAGACGCTGTGATTTAACAATATGAATTTGCCTATACATTTTCTCTATGTCGGCTGTTACAACAAACAAATGCTGACGAAATCGTAACAAGATCGATAATAAATCATCCTGTACCGTGGGTCCGACTCCTTGGATATCATTGAATGATTTGCCTGTTGATGTAGGTGAGGAAGCATTGAAGACAACACGCAATTTTGTAGTTGTGCTTGCCTCATTAAAAACCCCGTGATGTGGTAAAAAATATGATCGTTCATTTGAATTGAATGTTTTAGCTTCTGACATGTGACCCAGACGCTCATACTCTATAAGGAACTCTGTATATAATAGTTTAAGATTATTATTATTTTGTAAGCGACGTTCTAAAGATAAAAATTGTGCCATTGCGCGTTGATAGGACTCTCCCAATACATTAGAAGACTCCTTCAACGGCAATGTAACTACAAAACGACCACTGGAATCCCGTGTTGTGGTTTTTTCGAAATTTTCTTCACAAAATCGTTCCTCTGGTGTCATCGTATATTCTTTAGGTACAGTGTCTAATTCCCAGAACCGGGATATGTCACAGGTTATATTATTTAATTCCTGGCTAACCATACACATTTGAGACTGTGCCTTTGGTTGAAGCACGCTGCCAGACACCAACCATCCTAACTTTGTTTCAAATAAAGTGGGTTGATTTTTCCCGAGCTGTATACGATGTTCACCCAGTATGTTCCAAAATACTTCAGAGCCTACTAAAATATTAATTTCAGACGGTACATTAAATGTTGGGTCAGCTAAACATATGCCCGATGGAATGTTTATATTTGAACAATCGATATATGTTGAAGGAGTATGTGAAGTAATGTTAGATAGTACAAAACAATCAATGTTTGTTTTGTAACTTCCATTCAACGACTCTATATTTAAAGAGCAGCATTGAGAACCTTTGCATATGTAACTGTTGATACCTGTAATGTTCGAGTCAACCGAAGATGTATGCAGTCTTAGCTTAGCGCAGAACTCCTGCGTTATAAAATTCGTTGTACTTCCACTATCCAGAAGAAGTCGAGCAGTATGTGATTTCCCTTGTTTGTCTATCACCTTCGCTAGCGCTGTTGACAGCAAGACATAGTTGGGTGTGACAACAGAAGAGGAATTATTGATAGAAAGAGCACTTGCTTCCGCGGTAGAGATTCCACCAGCAGACAAAACAACATTGTCAGCGGGGGATTCAAGCTGACGCAATGCTTCATTATGGAGTAAAGTATTATGCTTCTGCTTGCAATATTTACAATGCGTTAAACGACAACGCGACTCCATGTGTCCATGGCATAGACAATTTAAACATACCTTTAAATTCCTCGCCTTTTGTATACGACTTTCAACTGGTAAAGATCTGAATGCTGGACAAAGAAATAATGCATGCTCCTTCTTGCATAAGGGACAAGAAAGTTGCTGCTTGCTATCTCTGTCAAAAGTGGAAGAAGCCATTATTAATTTAGGTTTTGAATGACTAGATGGATAAGACAACTCATGCTTAAAATTTAACTTATTAAATTTTGATTCCTCTAGAGACTCTAAAAGATCTGCTCTACTTGATAAAAATTTTAAGAAAAAACTAAGATTGGGAGGAGCAGTAATGGAATTCCTACGCTCTTCCCACTCTCTATAGGTGACACTATCTAACTTATTGCACATAATATGTATGACCAAGGTATCCCAGTGATCTGTGGGTTGTCCTAACGTTGCTAAAGCACGTAGGTTTTTATTTGTTACATCAATTACGTTTCTTAAGGCCTTACTAGACTCCTTAACGATTTGATCGACGTTAAATAAAGCATTAACGTGGTTTGTAACGAGTAATTTCTCGTTGTCGTACCTCTCAGAGAGCAACTGCCATGCAATTTCATAATTTTTTGATGTGAGATCCAAGCTTTGAATGATGAGTGCAGCGCTACCTCTTAATGAAGCTCTCAAATAATGAAACTTGTTAATTGTATTAATAGAATCATTTTCGTGAATTAAAGAAACGTACATATCTCTAAATTCGAGCCAACCATGATATCCACCCGAAAAATGAGGTAAATCTATTTTAGGTAAGTTAATGAAATTTAGTTTGTGTGTTTTGCCAACTGAAGATACAGAGCTTACCTCAGACTGACTATCAAAAGGTTTTTTACTTTGTGAATCAATTAAGATCCGAGCTGCTGAAACTGTTGCATAATATTCATCCTCGAATATACGTCGAGACGAGGCTTCAGGATTCTCCTTTGTTTGCTCCACTGATTCTTTTTGATTATCTGGTATATCCGACAACATTTCAACTTCAGTCTGTAACACATCAAATTCATCGTAAATAGCTTCAATTTTACTAAGGCGCAACTGAAGTTCCGCTATTTGCAGAACGCTTAACTCAGGTGAAGATTGTATTATGCTTAAGTAATTTTTAAAGCTGGTTAGTTTCCCTTTAAGAACACCACGCTTTCTGATTAATACTTTCAGTTCTGATTCAGACATTATGCTGGTAAAAAAATATGAACTTTAAATATTCTAATCAATTTGAATGAAAAATTGTAAACAATACTGTAGAAGTTGATTCTAGTTGATAATAGATGTCGCTACTGCGACAAATTGACCAGTTGTAACGATTTGTATTTGTATTGTCTATATCCAATAATGACTATAAAATAAAGTTGGTTACTACTCCCTAATAGATGGCGCAGTATGTAGGTTAGTGTTTCAAATTAACTAGTAATTAATTATTTTTTCCCACAAAATTAAAAAATATAATGAGAAATGTACAACTACTGACTCAGGAAAGAATTAACACCATTTATAAGCAGGAAGGAAAAATAATTAATGGAATTAAGAAAGGAATAGGAACGATCTCACGTTATTATGTCCTCAATCCTTTTGTATTGATGAAAGTTTTAGGTAATGCCCTCCTGGATGCTGCTGATACTGCTGTACTGATCAATATCCAATTGGGTAGGTGCTGAAGAAGTCCTTTGTTAATGCAATTGAAGTCGACGTGGAAGTCTGGCACTGTTCATCCGTTACGGAAAGCCTTGTTCAGGTCGCGATGTGATGTCAGCTCTGCTTCTCGTCGTATTGGAAGTACTCGAAGACAATAATTGCGCTCGTAGACGTGTTATAGATCGATCATACAAAGCACACTTCGCCGCTTCGTATTATTACTTTGCAAATTTTCTTGAATCCACTATAACTTTATTTATCGAAGGACCATGTAAAGTTTCCGTACACTATTGATGCGTGTTTTGCGGAATTAAAATAAAAGGACTGTATTTTATAGGCGATGGTACAATAATAGACGATACCAAGAGAAAAAATGGTTGACACGAATTCAATGACAGTAGGTTACAAAAATTAATATAAATAATTTAGCGACACCCTCTAATACAGTTATTATTACCGGTGGCGCGTAAATTTAAAATTGATACAATGTAAAAGAATGTATTTGAAAAAGGTTAGTTTTTTAAATGGTTCTGAACATATTGGAACTGTATATTCTTAATATTACATAATAGTAGTGACACTAGATGAAAATTGACAGTTATTTTGGATTTCAGTCTACATGGTTAGGTTATATTGAATAAATTTAGAATCGTTGGCGCGAT
This sequence comes from Mysoria sejanus stolli, assembly GCA_018245835.1. Lineage (NCBI taxonomy): Eukaryota > Metazoa > Arthropoda > Insecta > Lepidoptera > Hesperiidae > Mysarbia > Mysarbia sejanus. The sequence goes on along the minus strand of DWEJ01003147.1, from coordinate 4,262 downwards.
GTCGATTCCAGCATGCTGTTGTCAATCGTCACTTCGAAGCGATCGCTCGCGGCGAGCGGCCGCCGCCCATTCCACTGTCCGCGCTGCGGCGTCGCGCCAGCGGGCCGACCGCGAGCGGTGGCCTCACGCCCAAGTACACCGCCGCTGGCGTAAGTCCATAGGACCAGCCAACGTGCTGAATGCGAATGTAGCAATATTAGGCCTAATCAAATGGAAATGCTAGTAGTATCAATGCAATTATATAAATATATGCTGTAAATACAGCAAAACAGTACATTAATGATCACAAATTTATTTTCAGTCTCAAATATCCTTGTCACAGGTGAAGAATAATAATTTGAAGACAACAAAACGTTCATTCTTCAAGAACAAACGCCTAGACAAACTGAAAAATTTTAAGTAATTTTGTTTCTTTCATTTAATTTTTTCTTTAATTAATAATAATTTATTATTATTGCTATCTAAAAGTTTAAACGCAAGAAACTTAGGTGCAACATGGTAGTTAATTTTTTTTCCCTCGATAATAATAAAGCTTATAAGAAAATATGTCTAGTATTTATTTTACCAACTGTAAACGATTATTTTGAAATAAATATAAAACAATTATGTAGAAATTGCATATTATGTACACTAATATACATTAATAGCAATAAATAAATTATACACAATTATTGTTATTTATCAGCAGTAATAGATGTCAATGCAGTCTTATGCTAAGTTCATGAACAGTAACATTAATATAATATTTCAATTATAGTTGTTCGATTATGTTTGGCTTGTAAGGGGCACCAAGCGTCATCCTAAGAGGCCAAGTCAAGCTCAAATGTCATTGTTTCACTCTGCTATACGGTAGATGAGTCTCTGGCGACCGGTAACTGGACGATCTGGCATAGCTCAGTTTAGACAGGCATTTACTGACCTGACCGCCGACGTTGGCAGTGTACGTGGTGCGAGAAACTATGCTCTTGGGTCCTTAACCCGCATGTCCAGCCACAAAATTATGGGCTAGATTCTCTTTAGACAGGCCTTTATCCTGTCGTCATCATCAAGTCTTGTATCATTTTGTTTTTGGATAGGAGCCTCGTAGATACCTAGTACTTCAAAACGAACGTTGAATTTGTGTTTTAACTGTAACAAAACTATGCTGACGTATCTCATTTTTGTTCTCTGTCACACTGATTATTATGACTGACATTGACAAATGTCAACCGGTGTGTCAAATCAATGTCATTAAACTTGGTTGTGGATATAGTTAAAATTGAATAACCACAACAAAAACATTCACACGATATAAATAGAACAAAAATCTTCCTAGTGAAATGAATGCAGCAGTAGCTGCATAGGTTACAAAGCTGGCGGAAAGAAGCAAGATGGAACGCGGTAAAATGTCCTCGAGTGGACGTGGGGGGAAGAGTAAGGCTCCTCAACACCCTCAGGACATTTTTGCTTTAGGTGGCAAGTCCACCGTCGTGGTATCAAGAGATTCTGAGAAAAGAAATATTCATAAACCATCAACAAGTGGTAAATTTTATTGGTCAATTACAATGTTTGTTATAAGATTAGGCAAGCAGAACACTGCTCTGAATGTAGTTGCAACAATTTTTTCATACTAATACTTAACATCACACCTATAATTTTAGAAGAGATAGACAGAGGAATGTGGAACACTCCCAAGTTCCTCCAGTTACATTTACGTCCCACTATGAAATGGGTGTTGAGCCTATTGCTATACTTAGGACAAAATAAAATGATAGGAACTGAATTCAGCAAATATTTCTTATTATTATTATTATTATATATAAATCAGGCAGGCCGTTGAGACAAGTGATGATGCCTGTATCTGGCTAGTACAACTGGCTTCCCTTTGCCTGTAAGTATTTGTCTAGTTTGTTCTTTCTTTCGGAATACAGTCTCATTGTGATTTGTATATTTCTATATTCCTGGTGGTTGTTATAGTTAAATAGCACTTGCAAGTTTTATATTGGTAGAGGCCTTCATGTCAATTTCATAACTAGCTTAATAAATCCAATCTGCTATGTTGTAGTTTAATGTAGTCGTAGCAAAGAGGTTCTTGGCATGTGCTGACTTATTTATTGCTTAGCTCTTAATGAACTAATTGTTAAAGTTTGAAATAAATTAATGACAATGCTTATATCCAGTCTCTTTTGTAGAAGGAATGGAAATGGTAGAGACAATATTAAATTTTTTGCTAGACTTTTGATACATTTTTAATACAGCTATATAAATATGAATGAAAAACTTCATCATATAAAGCAATGAAATATATTTCTACACAGCCATTTGATCACAAAGTAGACAGGGCCTATGCTATGTCAACCACAGAGCTGATAAATATTTATAAAAACATATACTTCTATAAGAATTTTTCTAATTTAGATTTTCTATTAGTGATAACACAGAGTCTAGATATGTGCCCAAAGTGTGGGAATAGACTCACCACCGATTCCATAGTGGGACATAAACGTATCTGGTGAAACATGGGAGTATTCTGCATTCCTCTGCCTACCTCTATGGGGATTATTGATGACATGCTACATTAAATTAAAGCAGTATTCATGAGTGTGTGTCGAGTCCGACTGATTTCGGCCATAGCAACCACTTCGACTCCTAATCCGTTTGACGCTGATGCGTCCGAAGATGGCTGATATAGCCGATTTTAGCAGTAAACTCTCGTGTGCAGTTTGGGCACGTGAATTTACCGCTCACTAAATTATAGTTAATGGCAGCGGGAGGACGGGCCTTTAGCTTATGTATATTCATATTGCAGTATTCATATTGCCTAAAAGAAGACTTATATTCAATATTATCTAGACTATTGACTATTCTAGGAGTAGAGCGTAAAAGGGATTCATCTGGTTTTGGATCACAAAGCACAAGCAAGAGAGCCAGAATTGGGTCACCAGCTGAATCTGTTGGTGGTACCTCATTAGATGTGGACCCAGTCGACTTAGTGCCAAACGTCCTGCAGGCGCTAGACACACATAATTCTGATAAACTGGTAAGTAAAATATTGGAAGAATCTGAGAATAAAGAAGTTTGAAAAAAAAAAGTGTTGTACACACAAAAGGACAATACTATATACATATAATGGAAACTAAGAGACAGCACATTAAAATGGTGTTGTCCCTGCAGTGATCTCATTCATCCAACCCTTTGATTCATACTTGGTTATACAATTCATTAATAATTATTAATGTATTATAATAAATTACTGATATTCTCTGTGTGCTATTAGCTGAAGGTCTGGTAGAGGTAACAGTGAGATCAGTTATTATAGTTGTGGCTTCTTATTTTCATAATGAAATATATTATATTGAATACACTGGATAAAAGAGCTATAATATGAATATGATATGTTTAACAAATATTCAGTTACCTTTTTTAAGGCCAGTCTCATAGTATCAGAAATGGATAAAGTATTTAGAATGGATAAATGGATAAAGTAGTATCAGAAATGGATAAGTTTTATCTTGTCAGTATTTATATGAGTCTGACCAGTAATTTTAATTTATACATTATTTTTATGATGTCACCATTTTTTTTGTGCAGTTGGGCCTTTTAACTGGATCCATAAGACTTCTCAAGTCGCAGCGGTCAAAACCCGATCCCATATTGTGCATGAGTATGCTGTATCTAACAAAGATCCGACCGAACATGTTTGCTCATGAAACTGTCACACAATCTCTGTGCACTCTGCTGAAAAGAGAGCAAGGTGCTGCATTCAAAAGCAAAGGAAATCCACTGGTTTTTGTACTGGCTTGTAACATGCTGTATGCTGGGCACAAGGATAGCAGCAACTGGCCTGATACTTTTATTAAGGTATTGTACTTTTTACAGTCTTTATTGAATATTATGTTACTCTGTATCTTTTGTAAACGAGTTATAAATAACGTTAAATCAGTATAACTGTTATGTAGAAAGAATGCATACATTAAACCATTAAAGATATTAAATGTTATATAGGTGTATATTGAAGATGCCTTAAACGAACGGTGGTGGGTGGACTGCGCGTGGTGCAAGTGTCTTGTAGACAACATCGTGACCGCGTTCGGAACCAAGGCGCCATCAGCTCACCTCATACCCGGAGACAACACACTTGGTAAAAGCCACAATACATATAAACACAAATATCCAGCACCGGGTCCAAAAGATTTTGTGATTTGATGTAAAAGTCAACATCTTATCAAATTGCATAGTTATTACTTCTTTGTGAACATTGTTTTTAATTTTAATTTTCTTTT
>DWEJ01003146.1:0-10707 GCA_018245835.1 Mysoria sejanus stolli | reverse complement strand
GGTGGCAGTGTGGTGGCAGTGTGGTGGCAGTGTGGTGGCAGTGTGGTGGCAGTGTGGTGGCAGTGTGGTAGTGTGGTGGCAGTGTGGTGGCAGTGTGGTAGTGTGGAATGTGTTTTCGACACTTAAACTAAGATTCTGAACATCGGGGCTCCGTCGTAGGACGTGTCGTGCTTTCCTTTGGGCGATACCGCGGCCAAAGACCAGCATATCATACAATAAAAAAAGATGTATGATCGAATTAGCTGCAATACGGAAGCATCACGTACGCGCACTTAGCAGCAGGCTTGGAGCGGCGCCAAAAGTTCGTTTTATTAGGTGATCGAAATGTCATCCCAGATTACTATCCACTGCATATCGTGCATAAGTAATTCCTATTGCGCTCCTCGGCGGCTGCGGCGCTTTTGGCATCTTTATGCGCAAAATTTATTTTGAAATATTGAAAAAAATGGGTCAACCCAGGGACGCACAGCTGAAGTTTTAACTCTGCGTTATCAATTTATAAGAAAGTTTATCAAATACATGTTGCGTTTGTACTTCTCGACATTGACGTTGATTGACTTCTTGTCTGTAATCCCAGAAGAGGCACGCTGAGGCAGGCAGAGGAATGCAGTGCACTCCCACTACTTCCTACAAAATCGAAAATTTCAATCGAAATAAACTTAACATTTTTCTTACAGCCGCAGAATTTTAAAGAAATGGATCCTGTAAATGGCATAGCACAGCAGCGCGCTCGCTAATTAGCCGAAAACCGAACACTCGCAACAGCGCAAAAGAAACAATAAAGTTGAAAAGCACTTGAAACAGTAGCCACGTAACTGTTCGCGGCGACGGACGCTCACGGACTCGCTTGTTACAACTTTTTATTTATTATTGTTGTTTAAGTATTGCGCATAAACCACTTTCGTTGTGTGTAATACTATGATCTACAGTATTTATTATGCGCAAGCGTACCTGAGTATAGAGTGAGTACCTGAGTGTAGCCTGCACTGACGGTATGCACTGACGGTAGCCGTTGAGCATTGGCAGTGTATGGAAGCGTAAGAAGACGCAACGCTCTCCTCCCTGCTCAATACTACCGCTACATTAAACCTGTTTATTAAATTGTCTATCAATGGACTTGCATCTACTAGACATTAAACGTTGACCGTTTAAACGAGTCAGCGAGTGAGGAGGCCGCACGTACCTATATTTGCCGAGCGTGATTATCTCTCATTAATAGAGCGCAGTACTACGATACGGAACAAGGTTCAGCTTGCAGTGTAAAGCTGCATATTGCGACTGCCGACTTACGAAGCGCATCAGTAGCTTAGTAGATAAGGGATATAACTGGTTATAAAGCATTTATGCCAAAAATAAGCAGTTGAAAATATATTATATGATTGTTTCGTTGGTCGTGTTGGTACATATGTGACTGCCGATCAAGAGGTCGAATCCTGGGTCAATCATTATTAAATTTTTAGTAACTCAGACCTTTTCGGAGATTACAGGCGTGATTTACACTAAAAATATATTTTTTGCTTTAAAAGAAAACAGTTTAGAACAATAAAATTTATTAAATTTCTGTAGGCCACAATTTATGTGGCAGTAAAATTATGCTATCTTTTAATAAAGGTAGTAACAGTACAATCTCCTTATAGTGTTATTAATCAGTCATAATATTATGATGGATTCATTGCCTTAAATATCCACTAGGATGCCACATATTGTCATTATGCGTCTTTCGTTTTTAAAAGCAGGTTTAAAGCTTGGCATATTGGCGACTTGTTTATGAGCGCCACAGCTGTCGAGGGCTAATTTAGGAGTTTGCGAAAGCCGTTTATATGAGCACTAACGCGGTGCAGACGTCCGCTCAGCACGCGGCCACAAGCCACAAGACGTATGGCACATAATACTTCGAGAGCAAACACTCGATATGTGTGCCTTCGCTCTCGCCTCTTACATTAAAGCAATTTGGATGATAATACACTGGCAAATATTTATCCTGGTGCGGCGAGTCGGGCGCCATCCCTCAATATTTGAAATTATAGATTATATAAAGTATCCGGGGTCCAGGCTTCGGGTTCCGTAAACATGGCCGCAATATCCCGCCGGTCGGGATATTAAAACATATTAGAGATTTTCCGTTCGAGCGATCGCGTGGCTCCAGTCGCGAGCGCGATAAGACGCTCCGGTGATCGCGCCTCACCTTTAAACTGAGATTACTTCCATTCGAATTTAAAATCACGTTAAATCAACATACCTGTTGTCGAGGCCGCCGAACACTCCGAGCACGTCACCGCGTTCCAAATGTAATTTTTTTTCAAGAGAACTCGTCGCAGTCGCTATAATGTTCCTGTTGTGGAAATTTTGTTTTGGCCGGCTCACTGAACTGAATCGGGTTAAGTTGCCAGCGCGACCGTTGCTAAAGTTCAATACTCTACACTATAAAACGATGGGCTGTTTGATTATTTAGAATTTCTACGACTAATACATATCGCTACGCTAAGACCGGCTAATGATGATGATGTATAGATCATTTTTATGATGACTGGCTGACTGGCCCGTTAGTGCAGCGGTTAATGAACCTGACTGTTGCGCCGGGGGTCGTAGGTTCGATTCCCACCCAGAATAAATATTTGTGTGATGAGCACAATTATTAGTTCTGTGTCTGGGTGTAAAAAAATATATATATTTAAATATATATTTAAGTATATATTTATATGTATATATGTAGTTTATCAACCGTCTGGTTACCATACCACTCTCTCTCTTGACGCTTACTTTGGGATCAGATGGCCGTGTGTGGAAATGTCCTAAGATATTATTATATTATTATTATATAAAGAAATAAAACACTTTTCTTCTCACGTCACGTCGTTGTTGTTGTGGTCGTTATTAGTTCTCCATTATATTAATGCTTCGAGCTGGTGTTGCTGGTGTCCACCGCCGTACAGCCAGTTTGAACGCACTTTGGAAGAAGAACGTGGTTCGTGTCCGCCATGCAGTACCACTGAGTCATTGCTTGAAATTATACTAGATAGAAATGTACGACAGAGAAGTGTTCGTAAACCCGAGTATATTATCCGTAGTTGTTATATTAAACGACATAATCACATTGTTTATAAAGTTTTTGTAAGTCAGCCACGAAAAAGTCCATAATTGGAAAATTTTATTGACGCTTTTTATTCCGGTTTTTTACAAGAATGAAAGGCACTTATGACACAATAATAATTACAATCTATATGTTCTTTTTAGCAAATGTATAGGAAAAGTCTCGATTTTTTCGTCTTGAAGTTATTTCCAACATACTTAACATATAAAAACAATGATCGAGAACGAGTGCATGCAGACTAGAACGAGAACGAGAACGAGAACGAGAACGAGTACCTAAAGCTGAACTTGAAAACAAATAGCAATTTCAAGTTAAGATCTTATTTCTGTCGTTAACTGAACCGGAGAATGGAGCTCGAAGCTACTTTCTAAGAATATTGTTTCGTCTTTTTTTTTACGTAATGATGGTTTGACAAAAAAATTATGTAGTCAAGTGTACTAAGAAACCTTTCACAACTCAGAAAACCTCAGAGGAATCTAGTCGTAGAACTCATACGGTTAAAATGTAACTCTGAACAAATTGGTCAACCCTTTGTCTTTTAATCGACCTCCGTTTTGTTTTGTTGATTTACTCTTCAATAATACTGACCTAATTTTTTTACTCATCAACAGCCTTTTGTTACATGTTTTTATCCATATGCATTGAAGATAATATTTAGGACAAAATCAATATTTCAATAATAACCAAGAAATGTTTATAAAGCTAGTGACTTATACGATATTGATTGAACTATGTCATCATAATGTCATTAAGTTTCTCATGGATGGTGCCAGAGCGCAAGCGTGGCGCGCGCCGGAGTTGACCCCACTTCATTTTTTCATCTTCAACCTTTTTATCGTCTTGCTGTTGGATACGAGTCTCCTTACACTGAGACAGGTTAAGATCATGCTACGCAGGCCCAGTGCAAGTTGTCATTTTATTATATCAATGTATCATTACCTCGATTAAGCAACCTTTTTCAACTATCGATTTGCACAAAATTGCTACATAAAATGAACTGAAGAAATTAGGTTCTAATAGAATAAACAAGGGCAATTCAAAGTGACATAAATTCATTTAGCAAAATAAATATGTATAGACGGCGAAAGTTTCAGAGACAAGACTTCATTTACAGGGCATTCGGTAGATTTGCGAATTCATGCTTAAAATTGCGCCAACTTTGACAAAGTTTAACAAACTTCGCTAACTTTTATTTAGAGTTCCTCCATTGTAAAATAATATGATATTGACTTAACGGGCTGCTCTTCATCTAACTTTATCCTGGAATATTTCTGAAACGGCACCTCAAAATAATCATAATTTTTAAGAGTATAATTATGTACATACCTATCTTGTATTAATACCGAGGCTTGACAAATTCCGATAGCCAGCCAACGTGTATACGTAAATAGAAAAAAGACGCTTAAAAAAGTTAAAAGCTTAAAAGTTAAAAGTGTGGGAGTGTTCTGCATTCCTCTGCCTATCTCTTCGAAGATTACAGGCGTGAAGTTACGTTTTTTTACGCTTAAAAATGAAAGGTAAAAAATGATATATTGTGAAAGCTTGTATATTTTACTGTAAAGGATTCTATGAAATAGCCATGTTGTTAAGTTTACTGTCTCATAATCCTCCTGTTCCCAATATTAGGGAATTTTTCTTAGAATTCATAAAGAAGTTTACGAGGCCTGTGTAATTTCTTTTTCGACGACACGAGCAACAGGCTCCGCGCGCGCCGTGTCACCCAGCGCTCCGTCGCAGCCCGTTGCCACTCAATGCAGACGTATGAAAATAAATTTTTTTTAATGATATGTTATTATACAGTAAATACTACAAAATCATAGGAATAGATATATGTATAGAAAACAGCTTAATGGGTTTGTCAAACGCTGTTAATAATTGTCTACGAACGGAAGTTTTGCATGTGTCAACCCGCACTTGCCCAGCGAGCCAGACTCCATAGTTTTTAGAGCATCTTTAACCCTGTTATTCTGAGAGGAGACCCATGTTCCAATAGTGGAACTACTTAAGGGTCGGACAAAAAGTAGCTCTAACTTAAAATTGCTCATAAGTTGAAATAAAACAAGTATTTCTTAAGAATAACACTACACGCTTACGGTAAACATACATACAAAAATTTAAATACACTAGTGATCTACTACACTAGTTTTTGGGCAAGAGGTTAGACTCAGGTGCAGCGATTTAAGAAATTACAACGCAGTTCAGGACGTGTCACTAATAAACCCGCCCGGCCCGCAGGTAGTTCGCTGAACAGTTGTGACTCGCTGAATTATTTACGCATCTATTTCCCTGTTTAGTTACATTTACATTTAAGAAAGCAATTTAAAGAAACGTTCGGGGTAAAGGGTCAAATAGTAAGTGTACTATTTCAGTACACTTGGACGACGCGCTGTTCGACGCTGGGCGACGCTGGGCGACGCTGTCGGGTCACATCGGCGTGCGCGTATCGCCCCTGGAATTTCAAATTTGAAAACCAATCGTATGTTGGTGTCTGTTCGGCGAGAACGCGCCACTTTGTACGAGCTCTTTAGTATTTGCACGTATAGGTATCATTGATTCAGCAGTCTCCGGAACCGATAAGTAAAAGTGATCAATTCAAAAGAATTAGGTATGTTGCATAATTATGTAAGGGTAGAGTCATTGGGCACCCGGTGCTGTCTGCCTACCCCGCAATGGACATGATGTGGTAATATTACCATACTATCAGTATCAGCCTGACCACCACAATTGGCATTTGTTGTTGTAGTATTAAATTACAAAAGATTAAAGAGACTAAAGAGTCGATTTATTAATGATTTTAAAGTATCTCCACCTTACTCTTACCACCTTGTGAGACATAAACGTAAGTGGTAAAATATGGCAGTCTACATCAAGACTCTACCTACCTCCTTCGGAGGTTACAGGCGTGATGTTACGTTTAAAACTATAAGTACTCCGACTAGTAACAAGTAGCATATCAATTAGTTCGATTAGTTCAATCAAATAATAAATAAAAATATTATGCCCACTGCTGAACATGAACCCCTCGTAATAGCCACTATTGCGCCCTGTTCTGGGCAGGCGCGCCCAGTTTTACCGCCCTTTCTTAGGCCGTGATTACACTGTGCGGAATCGCCATGTGTTTGCGTACTCACATTCCCCATGCCGCGGTACTCTACTTCCATACTCCGCCCCAAGAGACCGCTTCTTTGACAGGTATAGCGACTCCACTGTTGACTACAGGATTGTTTTCTGAGCTGCGTCAATAATTTTGCTTCTTAGTCCAATAGTAATGACATACAATATTCCAGTTTATTTAGTGGCAAATGGTTATTAAGCGTGACTTTTATGTTGATAACTATGTCGGGTACTTTCCGTATATTATTCATATCGGGGTGGTGTAACAACAGGTCGTCCGACACTATGCTAAGATTCCAGAATTTCGTGTGAAGCGACGAAACCCCTCGCTCCATAGCCCATAGAAAAAGCCATTAGTAGAGTAAAACAGGTTAATGATCAAGATGATGACCAAAAAGGTTCAAATACAGAACAATGTGGCCTTACAGACCTGAAGTGCTTCTTCCATATTTATTACTCTCATTCACTCGTCATAAAAAAGTAACACCACGGCTGTAATCCTCCAAGAGGTAGGCCGAGGAGTACTCCCACGTTTCATCAGTTACGTTTACGCCCCCCTTTAGAATAGATGGTGAGGCTTTTGCCAACTTGTTCGTCGAGTCGTTAGATGATTGTGAGTGATCCATCGTGGTGAAAGGGTTAGTCGCATTGTCCAGGGTCTGCCGGGAAGTACATGTTCACACCAGATCATACGTAGTGGAAGCATGGGGGAGGCTCCTATCATGTGCCCTATTGCCACACACCGATCACAAAATAGTAATATGTTGTCAGAAAGATTCAACATTTGTTGAAGATACTAAGAGTTGTCTTTCATAGTTACTACATAACAAAGCCTTACTACAGCAATCACAATGTAGCGACAGTGATAATATTTGATCAAATGCAAACATAATAGTTCACAAAGCTGTCTGACCTAACAATGTTCCGGAATTTCGTGATGATGTGTTTCGTGATGATGTGTTTCGTGACGATGTGTTTGATCGTTCTAAAGAAGCAAAGAAGAAACTCATATTTTTTCATTTTTCAATATTATATTGCAACAATAAGGATACACTTCATATCTTAAGCGCCAAAATATCTCGAAGTCCACCGCTACGTTGACCCCCGAGCGGCTGACATATGTGCCCCAATACGACGCCGTCAGTGACAAACGAGCCGCGCACGTGTCGCGACATGGCCCCGTGGTGCTAAACTACTTCTAGACAATCTCTGCGACTACTTTACTCCATTTTACAAACGGGATTGGATTGCTCACGAATTTCTGAACATGTAACGCAGCGCAAACAGTACTAAGCGTTTGATTTAAATTATAATATTAAAAAGATGTTAAGTCAACACAATGAACATAGTTTTCATTTCATTGTTACAAATTAATTGCCACCCCAATGCCTCTAAGCATTATAATCTTCGTTTGCTTAGAAACAATACATGCAAAGTGCTTATATACTGGTCTGATGTGTTGTTCGTCCCTTACTGCTCCTACCCTGTTGCTTCCCTGTGCTGGCACCTTTCTGAAAATGATCAATACTATTATCCTGCGGGGAATCACGCCAAAGTCAAAAAGCAGATCTTATTAATTTTATTTTCAAGAAAAATAACAACGTCCTACTTGAAAATAATAAACTCATCATACTTTGCCCCGGCACAGTAAACTTTTTTTTAAGTGCTTCTACCATTCTACCTTGAAGTGTACACATGAAATAGGAATATAATCTAGATATTTTAATATGTTGAATTACATAATTCTGTTTTGTGTGTCATAGAAAATAAATAGAAAATAAATAAATAAAATATAGAAATAAATAAACTGTTTTCGATGATCCTTATGAATCGTGTCGTCGATTTTGATTCGATCGAAAGGGCCGTCTTCCGAGAGTGACAGAGTTTCCGCATCAATGCTCGTATAAATATGTACTAAAGTCTTTTTCAACTCGACCATCGTATCCACTCGAGAGGAAAATCAGAAAACAGAACATATCCAACTGCAGAGGGGTATATGTAAGGACGTGCTATTTCCGAAACTGTTCACTGTTGCATTGAAGAACGTCGGCAATCTTCTGGGCTGATAAGAATAGCCTTATAACATTAAAGGTAAAATAGTTAGTACCCTTAGGTTTACCTTTATCATTGAGACTCTAGTGGATTTAGTTGCCATTGTAGAACACCTCAATAGATCGTTCAAAATGCGCTCCAAAATTATATACATGGCCTAATAATTCAGTTTGATAAATCCTACTTTCACAGACTTCAATCGATGAATCTAGGTCGATTGAAGACATATTTTCTCATCCAATATTCTGCGTTCTGAGTTGTTGCTGATGTCATACAGATACAAACATGGACCTTTATAATAGGTGTTTTCTAATGCCTTGGAGTAACAAATGGAACTATGAAGAGAATAATGCTTAGAAGTCCCCTGCGAGCTGCACGGAAAGATTTTGAAGGAAAACAAAAATAAAAAAATATTGCATTTAGAATTGGCAGACTGAAGTGGCAATGGTGTAGCTACATGGATACACAAACGTACATACATTGTGCACACAAACACGTCGGGGTGGCGGTGACTCACTGAATCTGACTAGCAGAGTATTGTGAGAATGTATGTGCAAGGAAAAAATTCTTCTTGCGACCATATTATCGTTCCACTGTAGGGATATGGACTGTCCTCTTCAATGCACTCTCCTCTCAGAATGACAGGGCTGAGGCCATAATCTGTCGCACTGGCCGACTGCGGCTGGCAGACTTCACACGCCTTAGAGAACTCTAAGGTGTGCCGGTTTCCTCACAATGTTTCCTTCACCGTTATAGCGAATTATATTTAAACTTAAAACACACTTTGTAAAGAGGTGCGCGTAGGATTTGAACCCGGGCTCTCGAAGTGATGTTGAATTTCAAACCACTAGGCTATCACTGCCCGTGTCAATCAAATAATTAGCAATGACGTAAATGGGCTTAAATGATGATGGTAATTATTATCATTAAATCAAATTGAAAAGGCCAATAATTGACAAAATAATATTAAATCAGTCACTAAAGCTATCGATATTACGCTATTCAATATTAAAACGGTTCCACAATGCAATAACGCTTAGAGAACATCGTGAAATAAGTGCTTGCTCATTTCGTAGCGAATAGCTAGTTGTGACATGGAGTTGCCGTTTACATTACTTATGGACGATAGCACATATCGTTAAAATGAATGAGCTACCATTACGGACCAGACGCGCGCACGATTGACGACCTTGTACCACTAACATAAGGTTTACTTTTTATCATGCTCCTAACAAAGACATCGAACACAGATAATAGATAAAATATTGAGACAATATCAGAAAATAGAGATATTGATCACAGAAATACACAATACGAAGAGTAGTAAGAAATAACCAATTTGTTCATATTTACAACTATTATATATTTCTTGTACATTGGTTTCACGCAAAAAAAAACAGTGATAGCCTAGTGGTTTGAAATTCGACCTCTCACTCCGGGAGACCGGGTTCAAATCCCTGGCGCGCACCTCTTAAAAATGTGCGTTTTAAGTTTAAATATCACTTGTTAACGGTTAAGGAAAACATCTTGAGGAAACCTGCCCACCTTAGAGTTCTAAAAAAAATTGTTCTCTAAGGCGTGTGAAGTCTGCCAACGTGCCACTTGGCCACGCACTTGGCCAGCGTGGTAAACTACTGCCTTAACCCTCCCATTCTGAGAGGAGACCCATGTTCCAGCAGTGGAACGGTAAACTGGTTGAAAGAGAAAAAAAAGAAAAAACTTTGGTTCGAATCTTGAATAAATAAAGCAGTGCTTTATCGACACCACATGGAATTATTGATTCAGAGTGCACATACAATAAAAGCTTTGTGTACCTACCGCTCGCATTGGTTAATTCAGCTGTGGTAAAGCGTTTTAAAACCCCATTTTCGTCTTTTTTTAATATCTCACATTTAAGTGTTTCGTAAAACATTTTAAAACGGACGTCTTTGCAAGTAGACTCACAGTTAAATGTTACTTTGACTGTTAATGAAACGATATTTTTACTAAATGCTGTCTTGGCCTCGCTCATAACGTACTCGTTTATGTAACTGGTTGATATTCCATCCACATGCCTTCATAATAGTTACATCATTTCTAGTTAGTTCCAGAACAGCAATTACCAGAGATCCAGCGAACTATTAAACGTTAATTGGAACAGCAATTAGGTATAACAAGCCAGAACAAGTATGAATAGGGCTTTACTTACAAATTATATATGAAAACAACAAATTGCACAGCCCACTGCTGGGCTGGCCTAAGTGAAATTAGGAAAATCGACATTTACCACGTAAATCCGCTCTGAACTGGCAAGTTTTAATTGCTTTATGTTTGTAACTATCGTAGAAACTTTCGACGAGTTTCAACGATCATGACGACTATTTATCATGAATATACTTATATCTTCACGCCTATAATCCCCGAAGAGGTAGGCAGAGGAATGCAGAACACTCCCACGTCTCACGTTTTTA
>DWEJ01003145.1:0-10709 GCA_018245835.1 Mysoria sejanus stolli | reverse complement strand
CGGACGGACGATCGGTGGAGTAGGCGAGTTCTGGAGTGGAGACCGCGGCTTGGCAAGCGTAGTGTAGGACGCCCTCCGGCCAGGTGGGGTGAAGATCTACGAAAGGCTGCAGGCAGAGACTTGATGCCGCAAGCCGAGGACAGGGCGCGGTGGCACTCTATGGGGGAGGCCTATGTTCAGTGGACTGAGATAGGCTGATAATGATGATGATGAGTATATCGCACGTTGAAATATGAAAAATTAATACATTAAGTCATTATTATAAGTAATACATTTTAAAATGAATCAACTAAAATCAAATAATTCATGGTGTGGTTACATATTACTACTAAATGTCATTTAGGTTTCAACAAAAGTTGGTGTTGTAAAAATGTCAAAAAATCGTTAAATATGACGAAGTGAAACATTAAAAACGACATATTTGATTTCTGTTACCACGTTGCAATGCAAGTCTCGTGTTTGGGTTATTGTGCACCCAATAACCCAAACACGAGACTTGCATTTTAGACAGATATTGTAGAACATCCTATTCTATCCTATCCTATGTATCCTAGAACAGTGATATTTTGAACGTTAAAGAAATCTACTTTCTCATTTCACTCCGATCGCTTTATTATCAAACAATGTAATATAATCATTAAATATTGTTATATTTACATTGCAGGAAAAAGAACTAGGAAAATAAACAGTTTTACAAATAACGGTTTCATGATAAAACGTTTATTATATTTTACACGATTTACATAGTTCATAAACTTGAAGCTAACGTTAACCAACCAGTACAGCTAGCGGCACAAGTATACCGACCATCACCGCAGCGACAGATGCAATTTTATACTTATGTTTCCGCGCATTAACATTCATGTACGCTTCGAACCTATGGAACCCACTGACGTCATAATTTAATCTCTGATAGTGCCTCAACTGATTCACGAATCCAGAGTTAGGGTTAATAAACTTACGTCTCTGCTTCACATATAAGTACGCTTGCTCGAATGACAGTCTATATTTCTGCATCAAATACGCTATCACCAATGTGGCTGACCTGGACACGCCGAAGTGGCAGTGAACAAGGACGTTGCCCTTCTGTATTCCCTCTTCGATGAACGCGTTGGCCATTGGGAAGTAGGGCAGGAGATTGGTTTGAGGAGTGTCGTAGGCCCTAATGTAGAGAGTGCTGATGTTTGAATCAGCAAAAGTAGATTTCGGTATCCGACGAGCCTCAATGGTGAGCACATGGGTGACGTTAAGATGTCTAAGGACGCTTCTGTCAGCCGCTGCTCGGGCATTACTCAAGTATAGTCCGGGGATGATTTGGCTGTAGCAGGATTGGGTGCAGAGGTCAACCTTATTGTACAGGGCGTTCCTCGACCAATGTTTAAACCCTGAGATGGCGACGATTGGGTTTGGGATGCTGAGAAAAGCAGCGATGAATGCGCTTTTCAACATCACCGCTAACAAATCTCTGACACCTATCATGCTCAAAGGTTTCTTCGTTTCCTTAATTCGTCACATGTTGCACTTTTATATTTGTTTTGGCTTGTTTCATAATTTGCATGTTTAGTTTGTGAATTTCGAAGTGACATTTATGATGAGTAATTTGACGGAAGATTTATTCTTTTCTGTCACTGTGAACGCGTCGAGTGCTCAGTGGATGCTTTGATCCGCGTTTCACTGGAAATTATATAATTTCGTTTAGTAGATGGTAGCGGCTTTGAAGAATTCTGAAAAAATATTAAATACTTTTATGACGCTTAATACTTATCTTTTGTATAATACTCTAATATGGTTTAGATTAAACACAGAAATTTAATTAACCTTTATTTTTAAACCAGAACACAATATACTCAAAATTAATACCGTATAAAATTTATTATTTTAATATTAACTGAATAATTTCTTACGAAAATTTATTGCAAAATATTCATATTAACTAACTGGAATTTAAAAGAGCAAACTATTTATAGTTATTACAAAAAACTTTGAATGAATTATAAAAGTTAAACTTATAATAAAAAAAATATAAACAGATTTTTTAACACGTCTTTCATTTTCTTTCGACCACAGCCTTAAGCTTCTGTTTACAGTATTAAAATCGAGCTCGGGAGCTGTCCAGCTAAATCAATATAGCATGGAGGATAGTTATGGCTGCTCTGACGCATGACTAAGAATTAAACCGGCTAGACTCACGTATTTTTTCACGATGTTCCGACTAGTTTCGGCCCTATACGGAGTCCTTCATTGCAGTGACGTCCCGGCGGAGATTACTCTATAACCATAAAACCATTACATAAGACGAAATTACTCTGATGCAGAGCGAGCTCAACCTTTTCGATTAAGGACATCCATTCGTTTATTGAGAATATCATGAAGTCTATCTTTCCTGTGATACTCCTCTCTTCTTCCATTATAACATAATTCTCATTAAATAAACAAATTATCCGTGTTAAACGTAACATCACGCATGTAATCCTACCAATCTACGAACTAGACACTTCTTTGTGTTATTTTGTAGTTTTAATAATTTTCCTTGTAGAAATTCACTGATGATTCATTAGCTGGTTAACGTTTGTCAATGAGGGATATAGGTCTGTTTGGTTTCCTACTTACTGTATAATTTGTTGTATTTTAGAGCTTTTGTTCGTCATTTATCGTAGGCGTTTTTGTAATGGTCATTGGAAAATTTGTAACTTACAGTTGTGCGTAATGTTTAAGTATGATGAGAACCCTATTTGTCAGATGCGTACTATTAAATTTTTGTGTCAAAATTACAAAACCGGTGCTGATGAAATTTAACAAAAGTCGGTTCTTGAAAATGTCGGAAACGTTCGAAATGAACATAGGATTTATTATTCAATGAACGATTTTATGAAAAAATATTTACTTTTCAAACTAAGTCACGAAGCATGTATCGGAATAATTGGTATGTAATCAAAGGCATTGTGACCGAATAATTATTATGAATTATTATCGTGCACTCTGCTTACCCCGCATGGGAGTTTCGTTGATGATATAATCATAATAATGTTATTAACGAACTGAATAATTACGTTATATATTTTTACTGCATAATGTTATTTTACTGTGTAGTTGATAAAAACAGTTTATATATTTCTGAAAAAATTAGCATACTCGTACTAATATTTCAACATTTTTCCATGAATCCGCAATCACACAACATAAATTTGGAGCAGGTGTCAATCCGTGCCGTTGACAGTCTGGAGGTTATTAAAAGAATTCTTGTTTAAATTTATAAACTTCGTGATTAAGGTTTGCTATCGTATTTCCTCTTTAATGGTCCACGAACTATTCATCCGCAATCACAATTTTGAGTGTAAAACATGCATTTTACGTTTTATACTTAATACACAGCAAGGAAGCAAAATACTTATAGTAAAAATAAAAATTTAAAATTGCAAATTAGAACGTATAGTATTTTCGTATGGACAGAGCTTTTGAGCGATTTGACGAGTCGGTCCTGTAACTGTATCGGACTGAAGATCACTGGTATGATGAGCACAAGTATTTGTTTTGTGACTGCATGTTAAAAAGTATCAGCATATAATACATAAGTCTTCTGTTTTTGTGTGTTCCAGCATGCAGTTGATTTATTGGTTGGTTTAGGGCTAAATCACCGTTCATAGAGATATCCCAAGTTATTATATACTGGATATTAGACGTATCAAACCTGTCTGCATTATTTCGTATTACAAAACACTATTCGCTTCGTTTCGAGCTTTGACCCATATCGCGCATTTAGGTCGACCGCTAAAATCCGAATGACATTGAGTGAATTCATCGCTGCACACGACAGTTCGCTCGTACGACAGACTGCGAAAATGAAAAATATTATTATATATACCTACTAAGATTGTCACTAGGCTGACTATTTATATTTAGAACTTTTTTGTCAGCTGTATTAGCTTTCGAGAAGTATTTAGAATTATATGTGGATATTACGGAGTATATTTTAATGTTTCTTAGTATGTAAAACGCAGAGGTTTTTCAAATGTAGGGTTAAAATATTTTTTAAGGCCAGCAATTCATTAGACCGCGGTGAGGCAAGCGTATTGTACGACGTCCTCCGGCTAGACTGGATGACGATCTGCGAAAGGCTGCAGGCACAAGCTGGATGCTGTAGCAGTCCTATGCCCTATGTCCTAGCAGCGGACTGCGACAGGTTGATCATCAACTCATTGGGCCATATGATGACCGTCTACAGCTCTATATCTCTATATTATATAACAATATTTCCTATGACATTCTGTTCTTAATTTAGAATGTTACATATCTTATTACAAATTAACTATAGATTATTCTTATAATTTTAATTTCAACTAACCTTCATAAGATATTCAAATAATTTTTTTTCAGCAATTTTATTATTCCACTGTTAGAACGAAGTAATTTCATTACCTTAATGCCTTTAGCTTGACAGCGAAAGAAAACTAATTAATTTAGTATCGAAGGTTTGAATGTTTTTAGAAGTATAATAATTTAGCCCTTGTTATATGTATATACGTTCATGCACATCATTCGAATTGTACAGTTTACGATGGGTAATTCAATAGAGTTTTAGAATGAGTTTTTGTAAAACAATCTACGTTAATCAGTTAAGATTACTTAAGACCTAAACTGCAAGAAGATCACATGATAATTTTAATTGCCTTACTTTTCACGGTTTGTATTGAAGCGGTATTTTGTTTTAATTAATGTTATGTTTTAGTAAGGTAAGAAGCTAATAGGCAGCAGACACAATGGCTTTCGCTAATCATGAACATGTGCTATCAACCTCGACTCAGTAATATAATTATTATTAGTATCTGCTATGATTAGTCATTGAGACTCTTAATATTAGTTGATAATGACACTATAGGAATAAGGCCGTTAATAAACATTGGTCAAGTTGGTATGAGTGAGTGAGTTAGTATTAGTATGTGTGCAGTGTTTATTATTCGTGCAATTATTATGTTCACGCAATTTGGTGTCTGACGCGTTATAACCCCTAAGGATTAAAGTGATCCCGTCTAATATACATGTGCAGTCAGCAACAATATCCATCTGGTCTGAAGCTAGGGGCAAATTACTATCAAGTTTATAGTTATATGTTTTTTTAAGTTCAAATTGTATGAAGAACACACTCTTGAATATGAGGGATTCACTACTATTATAACGAAAATGAAATAGGGTCCCGTGTATTTTATTGTTAAGGGAAGATCTTTTGTGTTTATATGCTGGTTAATAATGAGGCAAAGTAGGTTCTGGATTAATACAAATAACATGTAGTTCTCAAGCAAAGTGATATTTTAGGAGTAAATGTAACCTTACACAAAGATAAAGGCGTGGAAATTATGGATGTAGAAACAAGTGTTTCAGACGGGGTTGAAATTTTGCAAGATATTGGTATGTGTGGTAATGAAATTGTTGCGTTTACGACAGACGGTTTATATCAAGCTATTTCGTATTGAAACAATGTTACTAATTTATCTCATCTAGTATTAATGTTTGTATGCCGACTGATCGCATTTCTCATACGAAATTGGGTTAACGTTTTCAGTTGCGAAACGCAGACAATATATTAAGTTACATTTTCTACACATAAATTGAATGATGTAAACCAAACATGATATTGGATTAACTTGTCCATTAACGATTCTGCAAACGTGTTGTCTCTCATAAGTTACGTCGCTGGAAATGACTTAAGCTTTAGAATATTAGTATATTGAGAATGAACCTATATATAATATAAGAGATATGTATCTACAAGTAAAAGGCTTTTGTATAACGTGGTTGTATAATTGTATTGTATTTAGTTGCTGTCGTTCATTGCTTATTCAATGTTTCTTTGGCCAATAGCAATAATGGTACACAAAGCAATAATCATAGCAGCGAAAAAAACATCGTGAGTAAACCTATTAAAATTATCTAAAAAATGTTGTCTATGGCGTGCGAAGTCTGCAAATCTACACTTAGCCATGCCATGACCTGCCCAGCTTTAGCTGTCTCATTCTGAAAACCTTGTCGAATTGTGAAACGATTAAGGGTTAAAAACTATGACATGCGGATCACGAGAAGACAATCAATCCTTTAACCTTTTACATAATATAACATAGAAAGAGGAAAAAAGATGGAGAAGAGATCCGTATTCAAAATATTTTATTGTTGAAATATACATAGATTATAGATTATAAACATAGATTATAAACGTAATGTTTCAGGTCTGCATATTTATCGTTTAGCTGGCGATGGCCTGCCGATGGCATGTGATGGCTGATATTCCATAAAAAAGAAGGAAATGGATGGAAAATAAGTAAGTTGGTAAATTTATCAGTAAATTGGAGAATATCTAGTCAGGAGAATTTTCTGAATATATCCAGACCAAAACGTAATAATTTAAACAAAATAGCAGGAAAGAGCTGAATTTATACATCAACTAAGAAATTGATGGAAGGGCAAATGGCGATTCGTCCTGTAGTTTTTGCACTTTTATTCCGCTGCCTTATTATAATGTACACGTTAAGTTTATCAGAAATCCGTGTATAACATTAATAGTAATAGAGATATTTAGCACTAACTATATTAAGACGGCAGTTTCAATCGAACTGTGCTATAATTTCGGTGGGTTTTCTCCGAAAAGTTCCGTTCGGACTAAATATTTAACCGCAGTAAAACTGGACCAACAGGAAATTGCATTTCTAGGTAATTCGAATTAACTCTTGCCCTACTATCTAAATCAAATCGAACTCTTGCAAAGACGCGCGCGCGCATATGTATATTGTCCAACCCAAAACCAGGACAGATCATTTGGGTTAATAGCACCCATTGCATTCGGTTTTATACCTTTACTGTATCATCTATTTATAACGCAGAGATTTATTCTAAAGCCTAGGTATTATAAGTGTTGTGAATATACACACAATGAGGGGTATTTTTGGAGCGTCGGTGGTCGGGTCGGGCCCGTCGGCAGCAGTGTGGCAGTGGCGACCGTCGAGCGCGTGCGCGAACTCTCGAACGTTAACCGAAGTGAGCAGTAAACTGTCGCGGAGTGCAACACCAGTGTAAGTTCCGGAGCTTATTAATCGATTAATGCGAAGTGCTTCGGTGAAGATCAAGTGACGTCAGGGCTGTGCTAACATACTAATGCATGACCGCGGGGTGCGGTGGTCGAGTCTGGAATGGGTTTTGAGTGGTGCGTGGGCGTGTGCGTCGTTGGGTGTGGGCAGGGAAATTTGATAAGGCGATATGTTGAGCAGCAGACCACTTTTGTATGCAGCCGCTGTCGGTTGGCGCGGACTATTTTTGAACTGGCGACGCCGGGGCCGGAGTATCGGCCATATTGTGAGCGCCGCCGCCGAAAGCGGGCGTACGCGTCTGTTATAAAATCTGTTGATGCGATTTGAGAGTTGCGCTTACCAAGCGTCGTAACTGGATGTTGGCTTTGCATGCATTTGATGTACTTGGATAATAAATATAACATGTTTGCATATTATATTATTTTTTCAGGCAATATAGGTATAAATTTCGATGGTTAAGTCGTAATTTGAATTACGAACATAAAAAAATATAGCGTGAAAACTCTATCTTTGCCTAACAATATTTTATAGCATATAAATAATTATAATAATTTCGTACATTTATTACAATTCATGTTGTATAATATAGTTATTTCTTGTGAAAACACCCATTTGACGTATCACTATAACATATTAATTAAAACCGTCATTTTATAAAATCTTAACGTCATTTACGCGACAAGTTATATTTTACAATATCTCGCTTTTTAATATTATACAATGTTACACGTATATATAAATCTTTATATAACTGTTATCCCATGAAAATCGATATGTTACCGCAAAACACAAATCAAAAGTAAGAAGTGACGAAATCGATAAAAGGCCATACTTTGGAGGCCTCATTAAAGGACATAGCAAAATGAATCTAGAGGTGTATCAAAATATATCTAGCAATCAATATATTAAGATTTCTTTGTATTATAAAAGGTATCTATGTTTATGTGTATTTGACGATAATTCGTTATATGAAATTCTTTTTATTTCATTTTGTTATTGTTACTTGTTATAACCGTTATTCAGAATAACGTGTCTCACGTTGAACCATAACTATCAATGTGATGGATGGTTTGTAAACAATATTAAGTAGTTTCTAATTTAGCCTGGCCCCAAGTAGGAATAAACAGTTTTATTTTTACACTGTCACTGAATGTCACGTTTATTATAAACGAATTGCACAATATTTCATTTTATTGCGATAATATATAAAACTAGTTATATAAGTATATTTCTTATATACTCTTACTACGCGGTTGAATCGCTAATTCGTTTTTTTTATATACCAGTTATTTAACTCATTTCAAACGTATCGGTTTATAATTGATGGCATTATTGTCAAACATTTATTGTCAAACATTATTGTCAAACATTGTCAAACAAAAGGAACACTGAAAATTTAAAAATCAAAATATACACTATATGTAGTGTTTTTAAATAATTAATATGGTGTCAATGTATTGTTTTGGACAGCGATGAGAATTGAAAGATTTCTTTAACGATTTCCTTTCATCATTAGAAACAAAACAATGAAGAATAAAAAATTATTATAAATGTGTGATTTTCAGTTTGGCACACTATTAAAAAACATTATGTCCAGCTATGGGACGGTTAACCGTTCCACAGCTGGACATAAGACTAATTATGATGATGACAGAAAATACAGTAAATGTATAAATAAATATTAAATAAACGGGAGATTTAAATTACTCAACTGTTAACATTTCTTAGTAGTTACTATTATTATTCATTTAGGAAGTTTTTGTTACGTCTAAAATAAAACAAGAGTTTGGAACCTAATTGAACGATATTTTGTGGCATTTTAAAAGTAATTTCATAGCCGTGATTAATAGTATGGTCATTTGTATTTATCTAATAATATTCTTAGCAACTTGTGGTAGCCTTAAAGTGGCAAAAATATTGATTACGTTAGGCTCTCGCTTCAGCTTTATTTCATAATGATGTGTCGGTCAGTGATTAGATTCGGCGTTGGCTCTATTTTTCGTGACAGTTGCAACATAACATGTATTATTTGTGAACATTCAGTTAGTAGGATTAATAACATAGTGATTTTGAATTTGATATCTTATTCCGATGCGTTTCCGATACATCTCCGACACCCACTTCTGATTTGAAGAAATTATCAGCGGTTTTGAAAATATTTATCGGATGAGGTAACTACAACAGTCAAGAATACTGTTGGGAATATGTCTGTTTTTAAATTAATGAAATAATTAAAGACCACGTCATAAGTGGGAACTCACCACAAATGGACTGTAGGAACAGTAAATAGTGTACAGTAATATTGTTATTCAGATATTTTTTGTTAATTAGTGTTAATTGGTAACAAGACTTCGAGAATAAGAATTTTAATGACAATCCATTTAGTCTTATATTTCTTTGATAATCAAAGAAGTATGCCTACTTCCAAGGATTTACATGGTCACCTTTAATAAGCACGTGTCGCTGCGCGCTTTAGACATTACCATAATGTTGCTTAAGGTGTGTCATCATCAGCCTGTTGCAGTCCACTGTTGAACATAGACATTCGCTTAGACGGTATGCCCATAATATCCACGCTGGGCATGTAGATTCGTCATCACAGAGAGCTCGCATCACCTACGCTGCTACTTATAAAACGCCCAAGGCATTTAGTAGTGTCTAACCGAACTTAGACACCGCGATCTGCTAAGCTCGATAGATGTGAAAAATTTGCCAAATATTACTTGGTCTGCATGATAAACAAGCCTTGTCATATTATGAGTATTGTGTGCAAGATCGGAATGATGAAGCGATGAATAAGAAAGTTGACATTGAAAACATAACGTAGTGTGTAGAGCCTTCTACGGATGCTACGAGATACGTAGCCTTTGTTTCTGCTATGTTTATTGATAATAAATGCGTAAATATATAACATAGTTACATTACAATGATATCTCTAATTATTATTTTTCGAATTGATAGTTGAAGACCAATCATAGATAAAATACTATGATTCTGCAAAAAATTGTTGATTGCTTTTTGAGGTCTAAGTCAGTATCTTATATCAGCAGCAGCGAAATACGCTAAGACAGTGTGTCTTAGCGTATTTCGCTGCAGAATGAATAATAATCATATGCTCTCATCAATAACAACGGTTCCGTACTAAGCATTATGGTCTTTTATTCCTTTATCATTCTACGGTAGGAGAACGATATACTTTTTCAGAATTAAGATTTAAGGATATCATTTTTAGAATTAATGCTAACACCCTGGAAAATTCGGACTAGCCTATTCGGACTAGTTACAAAACGCATAGATAACTGTTAAATTCGCTGATATCCTTTGTGTTTTTTCACAGTTATAGAAACCGCAGTCCAGACTCCATAGGTTAGGATCCAAACCAGTAGATTATGACTGACGTAACATCATGCCTGTAATCGCCAAATATTTATGCAGAGAAGTGTAGTACACTCCCAGGTTTCATTGGTTTCGTTAATGTCCCACTATGGAATAGATGGTGAGCCTATTGCTATACGTAGGGCACATATCCATACTCCGAACCACTACTAAAAAATCTTAATCGAACTCTACAAATATTTTCTAATTTAGATTTTCTAGTAGTGGTTCGGAGTCTGTATGTGTCCGATGCGTGGCAAT
>DWEJ01003144.1:0-10709 GCA_018245835.1 Mysoria sejanus stolli | reverse complement strand
ATCTATTAACTAGCTGTGTGCTGATGGAAAACAACATGTATTTTTAGGAAACGAGCGTTCATTAGTTGCTTGATTTAAATATGTCCGGAATAAACCTTTATCACATCTATTTCATATAAAAATATGTACGTCATTTTGATTAAAATGCAATAAATAAAAAATTATAATAAGATTTGATATTGTGAATATTATTTATTTCCTCTATTTATTATTGCTTACCTAAAGTTAGATTAGAAAGGACGGACTAAAGCCTGATGGCATTATCTACTAGTCAACCTATGTAGATATACTCGTATATGTTTGAATTTCATTAAATGTAAAATTGTACCGTTAACCAGATTGTGGGTATGATCGGTGCATAGTAGAGAATTATTAAACTTTGTACATATTATTTTAGTCACACGAATTATGATATCTAACTACCTTGTTGGTTCAAATTCCGGATCGGGCATTATTGAATTATTCTTACTTAGATTTTTTAAAAGTGGCTCGATTTCTGTATATGTGCTCAATATATGGTACTATTCCATAGTACATCCATATCTTCCATATCGACCCTTCTGTCGTTCCACTGTTGGAACATGGGTCTCCTCTCTGCCACAGTACATATTCCACGTATTCCATAGTGGGCCGTAAACGTAATTGGTGAAACGTGGGAGTGTACTACACACCTCTGTCTACCTCTTCCGCGATTAAATGTGTTGCGTTGACTATGTTAATCGTATTGTGCATCACATCTGCGATATTTTATTTAGAAATATCAGTGTTGTCTAACCCATAGCAAATACACCGTACTACGTAATCAAAAAGAATTCAAATACATTTGTATATTCCTCGAGCACTGTAATATTTTTTACTCCTGTTGAAATAAATATCCTTCAAAGCATTAATTTTAATTTTTTTGCCTTCGTGAAATAGTGTGGTAGTGATTTTGTAATATTCATCAATTGCTAACTCTCCTGCACTGTCTACCTACAGGGTACCTGAAGCACCGAAGAGTACCAATTTCCACTGAATATGCATCTCATTAATACCTCCACAAATCACACTGTAGCAACTGGACTAAATAAGTTGAAACTTTTAAAATAACGTCCTGCGACTGAATAACTAACTAACAGAATGTTCCAAACTTCGTATATATAGTTATCTATAGAAGGATAGCTTCGATGTTGCTTTATCACGAATTCCGCTCGCTGCCTAATTAGACTTCAAAATTGTAGAAGTTGGCCGCCATGTTTCATCTGTCGATTTCAAAGTGTTCCTGGTACCTACAAAGCGCACTTATACAGATTATTTTATACAGATTAAGGTTTTGTTTTCTATTGGATTGTTTAAGACTCGTCGACACTTTAGAGACATCCAAGAATATTATTTAGTAATTTCTTACACTATAGCCATCGCAGCCTTGTTGTTTGAAAATCAGCTTTTCACTCCGGATGCCCAGGTTCAAATCTAAAATCTAAATATCACTACAAAGGTAAATACCACTTGCTAAAAGGGTGAAGGGAAACATAAAAAAAAGTGTACTAAAGGCGTGTGAAGTCTGCCAGCTTGCACTTGGTCAGCGTGGTAGACTAAGGCCTTATACCTTTCATTCTGAGAGGAGGATCATGTTCCAATAGGGAAACTATGAAAGGGTCGGAAAAAAACAGAAATTGTTCTTGTTGTTCTTGTATTGGTAGATGAATGATAAATCAAAAGTAATCTATAACACTACGTTATTGAAGGATCCTTACGATATGGTCCTGTTACTGAGATGCGATGAAACAAAGTCTGGTTATTTATTGCTATAACACTAAAATACACGTGTAAACCTAAAACTATTTTCTAGTGGCAGCCCGGTATTTCGATATTTTTCTGGTGTATGGCAATAGCCTCACCACCTATTCTAGATATAGTGGAACGTACCTGGTGAAACGTGAGAGTGTATTAAACTCCTCTGCTTGCCTCTTCGGGTATTACAGGTGTTTACATCTTAAATTTTCTTTAGAAGCACAAAACTTTACATATTTAGTAATGGAACCTCCTTCGAGACCTGTCACTAATGGAGGCCCTTTAACCATTAAATTGACAATCAAAACAACTTTTCATTATTGTTGCAAAACTTTCAAGTGACCCAAATATCTGCACCCTATTTAAAAGCGTAAAAAACTTTAAATGGACGGAGCGGAATAAATTTAGAAGGGTTATTATTGAGCGTCGCCACGGGCTTATTAAAAACCTTTAAATCTTCGAAAGTAACGTTGAAGCGTTCCGAAGAAAGTGTTCGCTTTAGAAGAAATGGGAAATTCAATAAATTATTTAAAGTACTAAACACTGAAATTCATTAGAGCGAGTATAAGCCGATTTATGTACTTTTAATATTGTTATTTAAGCGTAAAATTACGCTAATAATCCCAGACGAGGTAAGCAAAGGAGCTTAGTACACTTCAAAGTTTCACGAGTTACGTTTATGTCTCATAATCGTGGTGAGACTTTTGCCATACAGCGGCAACATATCCAGACTCCGAGCCACTGCTAAAAAATCAAATTTTCAAAAAATCTTTTCTCCTCAAAGAGGTAGGCAGAGGAATGAAGAACACTCCCACGTATCACCAGTTAATACTGTTCTACGATACATTAAAAAACTGGAACACACGAAAAAATTTTTTTTACCTCGGTTTTCATGGAGGCTAAAGATTTCGTGCTTACAGAACTCTGGTAATTTATTTACTTAGTTTTTGAACTCTAAAACCGGCGAATTAATCAAAGTTCCCCAACTTCCAGTATTCACTTAAATCTTATTACCATGAATGACCTCGTTTATGTTTGAAATACGACAATTATTGTCCTGTTTGTGACAGTACGTTGACACTTTGAAACAGATTCCAAATTTAATACTCGAGAGTTTGATTGAAATTGAACTTTCTGAAAAAGTATTGAGTGCTCTAAAGCTTTCTAATTCTCTTTCCTTGTTCTCTTAGATGTGTCATCGGACTTTATTTATTACACTTTGGCTTGTATCATGGAGTTTTTTAAATCGTACTAGCCGGTACTGGTTGTTTTGTTCACGCAGGCTATCAGACTAGCTTTATTCCATATCCGTCTGTAAGGGACAAATAAAAAAAGAGGATTTTATGTAGTATGTGTTCTTACCCAAAATGTTATTTTATTAACATCGCGTTATAGATTCATGGATCTTTAATAAAACCTGCAAAAAAGCAGTTACATCCACGCGCACTCACTTATATAACGTACCTACGTTTTTATAACACATTAGGTTTCCCGGAACCCATAACCAAGGTCTAATGGACAGTGAATCATAAAATATACTTATTGTTGTGGATTTTACGGCTGCCATCGATGGCTACGTTTTTATATTTCATTTCACGCGCGATATGACGAGTTAATTGAATTTTAACGGTGTGAGAAATGGAACATTATTGACTTCTGGTGCGGACGCACGGCACATTGGAAGGGTTACCCAAAATTGGGGTTATTTACGTCGAATGTAAGCAAACATTTCGAACAAAAGCCGCAGGGATAGGTTCTAGTAAGTTTCGGTTATTTGTAAACCAAATAATCTTCATAAAACCGTTTATTTATCACTACAAATTGATTCACTATAGTGTCAATCAATCGTTTAAATAATCAATCTATTAAAGGGTTCATTGGAATGTATACATATCGTGAAACAATATCGTGTATCAAATTGACATAAAAGTGGAATCA
Organism: Mysoria sejanus stolli; assembly: GCA_018245835.1. Classification (NCBI taxonomy): domain Eukaryota; kingdom Metazoa; phylum Arthropoda; class Insecta; order Lepidoptera; family Hesperiidae; genus Mysarbia; species Mysarbia sejanus. Next base: position 6,998 of record DWEJ01003144.1, on the reverse strand, counting down.
ATCACTATTATGATCAATAATTTTTAGAACAGTTTTATTTTTTCATTGTTTAAGGAGGTTCTAAGAGCTTAGTCATACACACAACAATTATACTATACTACACCCTCGGACCACAGCCGCAAATTTACATAAATACTCTTATTTACATAAACATGATCCATGTAAGTCAAACGTGTAAATGATATTCGAGTATATCTATGCCACACGCACCTGTGAGTGACACTGTACTCAAGCGGTCAGTTACATTGCAGACACAATGTCATATCGATATCACTTGAACCTGAGTATTACTCAGATATAACCCATGAGTTTGTTAAAAAATAGGCATACTTTGACCACGAATTACACGAATTCCACAAAATTTAGTTATAGGATGGTCTGACAATGCAAATATTAGGGCAATCGAATAGAAAATATATCTCAAAATCACTTTTTTGTAGTCTAATTTGTAAGCGTAATCTGTCTTCTTAAAGCTTATATAGTATGTTCTCTGTCTGTCACACAATCCATAGGTCCATTTGCATGAATCAAACACTAAACAAATGTATTTGTTGCCAGTTTCAATAGAAAGGGAACGATTCGTTTCAAAAAATGTACATTTCTCTAAATAAATTTAAAAATACAGTAGCGTGGTGAAATTTTACATTTTACATTAGATAGCAAAGAATTAGATTCAAGTACTCTTAAGCCTTTAGGATAATTATTAGCGTGATTACTCTCACTTACTGCTTCAATTCTATCCCGTTTGTGATACACATGACGTAAATCATAACCATATAACTATGGTGTATGTAACGTCTGGTGCATGACATTATGAAAAAATATATTGATAGTCTTATTTACTCAAGTCTCAACTCTACATAATAATAGGGATCTCATGTTCTTTGGATAATGTTCGATGTTATAGCCGTTATTGCTTTTCTGATTGTTCATATAAAGTGAACGCTAAAACAGATTCAAGCTGAAATAAAACCAGTGCATGATTTTGATGGTAATTAAAATGGGGCTTGTGCAAGCAAAACAAGTTTACATTACCGTTTCTTGGAAACCTTAAATGCTAATGTTGACTAAAGCCACGAATACAATGTACGGATAAGTGATACCGATTTAGCAATGAAATGGGGCAGCGTTATGCATAAGATAAGCGCATAAGCTTCCTGCTTGAGCCAACTTACCGATTGTACGATCATAGAGCCCGTTCAAGTAGAGTTCAGATTTTCTTTAATGTGTTATAAATCCATTTTACTTGTGACTTGGTTTTCTATGAATCATAGACAGATCAGTAGTGAGGAATAACCAACTTATACACACTTACCTTATACTTACCAACATATTTTAAATATATTTTTCTACTTACAAACATATTCAAATTTGAACTGATCCACATGACGAAGAATGATTTTTGAAATATGAATTTTAATATCTTTTGCCTCATATGTATAAGAAAGTCAGATTATCAGTGTTTAATACCAGAAAGTATTCAGCTGATATTTTCCATGTTTCTTGCTTTTATTTCCATGATAGCAACCGTTTTATGTGGTCTCATGCAACCGCAATACTGGCTTAAAACGTGACTCGAGAGAAATAAGTGCTCATTCGCCACCACTCGGCAAGTTTATAAAAGGAAATGACCTACTGTAAGTACTGCGACTAGCGAGTATAGAGCTGAATTTTAACGAAGTATTCAAGAGGAAAAATAAAATTAGAAGGCGTTGCTTACAAATTACTTACGTTATACCTTGCAATTGCTACTCAGGAGTGTATTGCAGTAGCATTAATTGTTCTAGATAAACGATGAATAAATAATAATCATACAAAATGTAATAAACGTTGATAGAAAAGTGCTCTAATTCATCTATGTACTTTTCTTGGTTTCCAGTTTTTGTTTAGATATAAGGTTATCTATGAGTGTTATTACTTCAATTAGAAATACACAACCTATTAGAACTTATATAGGTAGATTTGAAAGATCCACACAAAGCTATTTGGTGTGCAAACGTAACAATAAACTTAAACGTTATGGCGTCTATTTGTATAAGCCCATTTGACTGAAATAATATAATTACACGACCGCTTGGGAAAGCTGTAAAGTATTTATAAGGTACTTCATTTCCGGATCGTACCCTATATGAAGGTAAATAGTCAATTTCCCTAAGAGGTGATGCCAAGATAAGACCAGGTTGCTGTTTATTGTAAATGAAAGCACATCCCGATACTTGCGCGCGGGAAAATTGTTAGCAATTTCATTAACCACTAAGTTAATGGCGAAAACGATGCAAATACAACAACATGCTCGAATCCATGACGATAATTAGACGCTGAGTTGAACATATTTATCGATATACGATACTATCACAGTAAAATGTTATCTTATGTACAAGCAACGAACGCTCTTTATTAGGATATTGAGGTATAAATTTAGTATACGCTAATAAAATACTATTAGTCATGCTGATACGATACAATACTCGACGATGTGCTGAAAAAGCAGATTCAACTATCGTGTTAATTAATGGAGAAATAATTGTTCTATTCGAGCGTGAAAATTATTCGTTCTCTAGGTTTTCATAATGCGCAAAATCATTATTTAACTTTTCATGAGCGTTTAAATTGTAATATATTTAACTGATGTTATATATTTATAACATGTATAATGAAAAGGTGAATTAAATGAACTTCGTGAAATCACATCAAAGTTCTTTAGAAAGACCTCAGAATTAATTTCACACCATTTTTTCTTCGTGCTAATAACGAAAATGATGATTGAATCATGAGTCGCTTTCTTTGTGTGGTGTGCCTCAGAGGAAAGAACACATTCGTCAGTGGAGTACTTCCTCGATACAGACTACGATTGAAAGACGATAGGACACGTAAAGACAGTTTACGACGACGACGACTGGGTATGTGCATTTTTACGTTTCAAAACGATTGTTCCATTATTGCCATTCTGATTCTTGTTTTTCATCGGTGCGAAACCTGGTACCTGACTGCTGAATGTTAATACAACTCTTTATCTACGGTTTAAGTTCAGGAAAAAGTGACGATATAAATTAATTGCTTTATATCAAGTGGCTTTATCTTGTGGTAGGTAACCCAGAGGCTACATACATATCTTCACGCCTCGTCGTTTGCGGGGTAGGCAGAGAGCACAGAGTGCAGAATATCTCTATTATTACAAACGTGGTGCTTCTTTCACCTTCATTACTGTCTTCATACATTCAAACAAGCACATTTTTGTGTATTGCAATTTTTCGGTTGGGTTCATGTACATAAATATTCAATAACAATATTTCTTTTCACAATATTTTTGCGATGCACGTAGCAAGCCGCGAAGTCGGTTTGTTTAGAGTACGTGGACCATTTTTCTGAATTCTAAAATACGGTGGAATTCATACATATATTTCTAGTTCTTTGAGAATTCTGTTATTGATATTATCAGAGCATTACGTTTTTCAACATGTTTAGATAAGAACCACTGTTATTAACAACTTGAGATAATATGGTTATTACGTTATAAGTAAATTATTTTTTCGGAATCAATTTTATATAAGCGTCTTTTATTACTTTAAGATATGATATTTATTAAGTTTGGCACCTCTTTATATACGTTTACCAGAAATCATAAACGCAGCATGAGAATACATTATTGATAATGTTCGGGCATCAAACACGAACGATTTAGAAACTCAAACAATTTAAGGTGCATGGCCATTCGCAACTGGTTTAAACTGGAATTGTAGGAGGACGTGATCAAATTTACGACCATTGTAACCAAAATTTGGGCCTAACTGACCAAACAGTTAAATTTAATACAAACTTGGACGATTGGTCTTTGTCGTAGATTTATTAGCTACGAGACATGTCATGAAATTTAGTAACAAATACATTTGATCAAACCATTAATATTAAATAGGATCCGACTATACTGCTTTTAAATTATGTTTTATATAGAACATTTTCCATTTAATATTAAAAATGTTGATCTCATTATACTTATTTAACATTTTCGGTCTACGGCGAAACGCGAATGTCTTAAAACTGATAGAAAACTTATTATTTTGTGCGCTGGTGGATAGAAATGAAAATATTGAGTTTTTGACATTTCTACGCATCATTTTCTTCTGTGGCCTGTCGATTAGTCGCTGCGTTGGCAGATAGTCAATGGTCGTTACTTGGTTAGGTTTAAATGAAATTTCCATTTCTATTGACCAGAATTATATTCTGCAGACGACGTATCTGTCACTTTCAATGGCGGACAGCACGTAATAATTAATTAAAGTCAATAACCATAGGCGATAATTCAGTAACTCGAAACTTTTGTTTGTAATTTATATATGACAAGTTATTTAAATAATATGAAATTAGACGTCTTGTATGCAGGATTAAAGTTATTCTTATTGTAGTACAATTTTGTTGCGTACAGAATACGCTGGCTCACATGATGGCGAAGGGTCTTGCCGGAATATCAGCCCAACCTCACTCTTAGCATAAGTGGCGTTAATTAATGTAAACTTGGTGTCTTCTTTCGACTGCCTTATTACTCGTGTTGGTTAAAAGTGCGATTGCTGATCGGGACGTACTGGGTTCAAATGGCGGGTCAAACATTATTTGGTTTTTCTAATTTGGATTTTCTAGTAGTCGTTTGGGCTTTGAATATGTGCCTGGTGTATGACAATGGAGTCACCACCGTTTTTCATAGTGGACGTGAAACGTAAATGGTGAAACGTGGGAGTGTACTACACTCCGCTGCCTACCATTCCGAAGTTGACGCGCATGACGGTAGGTTTTTTTTTATTTTACGAAAACTACGAGTTTTCTATAAACTAACAAATATTTAATATCTATTTCTGTTATTTAAATACTAAAATATACATATTAGAAACTATGATAATTATATTACGAGTATAATCTTGAGAGAATCACACAGAGAATAATCTTGAGAGAATCACACAGAGAACCATCTCACAGACGTAGCCCGTGTTGTAGTAACTATATTACATAAAGCATTACTGCATGCAAAAAATACTCGTTCTCACATAACTTATACACAAAAACAAATATTTGTCTTAAATAGGAAATGAACTACTTGTAACCTTCGGCTTAGCAGTTAGGTTCGCTAATTGTGCCAACAAATGACTCAAATGAATACCACTGACTTAACTCTTCACACGTTTTTAAGGTCCAAAAAAGTTTATTCAATTTTCTATAATCTAAATGTTGAAAAGAAGATTTTCCTCACGCACAGCCTTCATAAAAAGCTGGAAGCTTTTACCGAATTATGACAAGCAATATCGTCCAAATCGTTTCACGTAAATAAAAGGATAAGCGACTACCGGCTTCAGTGTGAAAGCAAACGGAATATTAGGTTATGTCCGCGGAATATCTCTAATGGATATTGAGAGTCAGCCTTAGAGTGCCGTTAGAGGTTGGGGTACAATAGAGTATTTTAGAAAAACAACAATGCCAATACAGACCAACGTATTTGCCAATAGACAAAAGCCTTAAGTGAATTTTTATATCTATTACTACAATCCTCTGCCTCGGGGATTATAGTCACGATGTGGTGTTACGTTTATTTCTATGAAACATGCTGTATCAGTCTTACACTTTTATATCAGTCATTGATTCGATTTGTGGGAAACATGAGTGCATACCCGCTAACTACTAAAAGGTTAGTAATGTTCATATGTTATTTGTATGTTCTGAAATAATACTATTGTTCTATGTGGCAAGTAGTAGAAATGCGTTATCGGAATGACGTGTGAGTTAGTCTGGACCCTATATATCCTACATAACCAAACCCAACAGGGTAAGTACTATATCTTAGTTGTATTAATGATCATCATCATTACAGGCATTTACAACAGGCAAGTCCTTTATGATTGTTTTATGGAAGCGGAGTAATTGAGTAGTGTTACTTTAGGTATAAGTACATGTATATCTGAAGGAGTTGCATTTATGCTTTTAGTGGCAAAGATTCGATAAAGAACATTAATAATTGTTAGGATTTTACAAAAACTTAACGTTTCGCTTGTAATCCTCGAAAAGGAGTAAGTAGTGAGCCTATTGTTTTACACCGGGCACAAATCCACTTCGTGCCACTATTAGAAATTTCAATTTAGAAAATCCAAAAGCACACGATTTGGTATTTGAACCCAGGACCTTTTGATCGGCAGTCGCGTTTACAATAATTCGATCAACGAGGCAGTCACTAAGCTTGGCGATTTACGACAAAGTTAGTGTAAAAACCCATACATAATGTGTGTATGTGTTTTTAGATCAAAGGGAGTAGTAGCAGTTGGGTCAACCATAATCAATATATTGGGTTGACTGAAGTCACACACACAGTACCTTCACGCCGGATTCCAAACAAAGCAAAACATGTGCTGTGCTGTGCAACACAAACAAAGCAAAAAATACGTATATAAGTATCTTTATACATTATAGTTTTACTTTCATGAATTTTAAATTCTGACTTCCCATCCCGGGTCGGGTACTGTGGAATTTTCCTAAGTGAGATGTTCGAGGTAGAATTTCTCGTAGTAGTTCGGAGTCTGGAGAAGGGCTGGTTGTATAGCAATAGGTTAATCAGCTACTCCATAGTATAACGTAAACGTAACAGGTGAAACGTGAAAATGTACTACACGCCTCTGTTTACGTCCTACACTACACAATTGATGTTATATACATTCAATGATTCATATAATATAATACTCATATATTCATTATATATATTCATATAATATATTCATATAATATATTCATTATATATATCATTATGACTGCCTCGTTATATATATTCATTATATATATCCATTATATATATCATTATATATATCATTCATATATATATTCATTATATTCATTATATATATCATTATATATATCATTATATATATCAATATATTCATTATATATATCATTATGACTGCCTCGTTGGTCGTGTGGTCGCAAGTGCGACTGCGGATCGGGAGGTCCTGGGTTCGATTCCCGGGTCG
>DWEJ01003143.1:0-10712 GCA_018245835.1 Mysoria sejanus stolli | reverse complement strand
CTCTCTACCCCACATGGTACCTAGCGTGATCGTATAATCATAGTACCTACAATTGTAGCAGACTCATATCAAAATATTTTAATGCTCACGTAGATATTTTAAACTGTACGTACGTAGGTATAACATGGGGCAAATTTAGTTTACGCATAAAAACACGCCGTCGAAAGCAGCCATCCCGTACAGCTAAAATTAATATCTCGGCAATTTGACTCACTTAACCGGATTCGCGCTTATATTTTGGGCGACGTGGAGGCTGTTCTTCAGCAAATGTACAGGGAGCCACGTACGAGCTCATCTCTCCGGCACATTAGCTATGATAATTGGAACATTTGCCTCGCGAATGGCCCGGCAGCGGGACACTCTGGTAATAATAATGGGCCCGCAGAACGCGAACACTTCGCACGTGTGTATGCCTCCTAATGTCATTTTAAAGCCAATGTAAACGTTGAGATTGGATTTTGTGTAATTTACATTGTTTTTTCTCATACACGGAAAAGATTAAGAAAACTACGAGTATGTCAGATGGCTTCCACATACCCCGTCAGGGATCTGGCATAATGATCAATTAAAAATAACAACTGTGAATAATGTGATAATCAAATCTGAATGATGAATGAAAAATGAAATTAGGGTACATTTTCATTTGAGACCTTTTTTTAAACATTCTATGCAACAGACATTGTGTCGTTACGATTTTATTGCATGTGGACACGTCGTTAGGGAGTGCATTTTAAATGTATGCACAAGTGTTCCATATCCAGTGCACTAGAGTACTAGAGGCGACGCATGTTATTTTTCAATAAATCGCGCAGCGCAAAGGAACGCTCAGAGCGTTTAAAGTTCATCCGACACAATGCCGTTATCGGAAGCCGATAAAATATCGAATATTTGTATCTCAATTATACTATATTCACAAATGTATCAGATATCGGAACTGACATTGATGTGTCATCGATGGATTTTCGGATGGTTATGTTTGTTTCATGGAGTAAGAATACAGGTCCTGATCCTATGTTGGTATACCAGGCGACTAAATCTGGCGCTGACACATTGCTATCTGTCAGCGCCAGATTTAGTCGTACTGCTGTACACCATAGCCTGCCTAGTTAAATACCCTGCCCACCTGTGGGCTAGTCTCTTCGATCGCCAACCCGTATGCCCAGCGTGGGGATTACGACGAAAAAACTCAAGGGAGGTATAAATCCGGCAAGGGTCTGAAACAGGCTGATGATGATGTTTGTGTGTATTATCCCAGCTGTGGGCTAGATACGATCCAAATATATTGCGTCGCATAATTTGCCAACGTAATTCGTTTGCAGTTCAAAAATATAGTGAGGCTTTAAATAAATAAATAAATTAATTAATTTAAAATATTTATTAGGTTTTTACTGAGTAATTCTATTAACTGACTCTTTTATAAACTACTAGAAAATGTTCTCATATTTTCGAGAAACCTTTGCATTGTGCCTGTCGTGTACAGAAATAACTAAGTCTCGGACAGAGAGGCTTCCAATATTTTTTAAAGCATTCATTGTTCAATTAAAATCACAATCTTAATTGATTTGTAATTGAATAAAAATATGGTTCATACTTATTGTTTACGGGTCGTGGAGGTAAAATATTTTGACATAAAAAGTTTTTATTCACGGCAGTATAAAAAATATGGTGAACGGTGAAAGTAGGTGCTACACGCCCCGGGCTACCTCTTCAGGGATTACAGGCGTGATGTTTGTTACGTTTGTAATATAATGACTAAATAAGTATATTGGGAGGATATTTTCACTTGCGGTCATCAGGTTTTTAATAAATAAGTATTTTATTATATCTTTACGCCAATTTCCTCACGGGGGTACGCAGAGGGCACAAGGTGCCAAATATTTTTAACCTTACAAACCTGTCGCGTTTCTTCTAGATTAATCATACTCTTCATACATGCGCGCCGGTTTCAGAGACCTCAGATTCCCTTGTCAGCCAGGAACAAGATATGGTCAAGATAAGTGAGTATGAGCCTCCCTAGGCATCTACATCCCGCTTAACTAAGCAGAGCCTGTGATGATACCCAGAAGACTTATAATCTACATAACATACAAACTTACATAGATTTATCTTTTTGTTACTGCCGCAAAGAAAACAAGTGTTCCTCAAATTCATCACACAAATGTTTGTACCGTGTGGGAATTAGCCACATAATAATATAATGTAAACGGCACAATACTAGGTAATTCTGAAGCCAGACCGAGCACGAGCATAAAAGGATATAGCACATAGTCCTTCAATTTCGCAGTTGTTAATAGTTTAAAGAGTAGTTATGAGGAATAACCTTGTTAGGTAACAGCCTGCGAGGGCGAGCCCGGGAACTTGGGGTAATTCCCTTTACTTACACAGCTAGTTTCACACCGCCTAGCGCTTCTATGCAGGTGTTATGGGAAGTTTCAGTCATGTAACACGATGTATAATGCGTAAAACGTAAATCTCAACATCGCAATGTATTCACGTGAAAATAATAACATATTTTTCTATTGAATACTTTCATGAATAGCTGATTTAACATACGCAACATGATATCACGCCTGTATTTATCTAAAGCAAGGTATCTGAAACTATGGGTCGCGACCCCAAATGGGGTCGCGTAGCAAAATTCTGGGGTCGAGAGATTTTAATGTCAAATATTTATACATACTAATTTATATGGGGGTATATTATAATATGGGGTCGTGAATGACAAAAGTTTAAGAAGCCCTGATCTATACTATTTTATACTAATATTATAAAGAGGAAAGATTTTATAGTTTGTTTGTTTGTATGTCGCGAAGAGGCTCCGAAACTACTGGTCCGATATGAAAAATTCTTTTACCTTTAGGATCGTACATTGTTCATGATGAACATGAGCTATAGAATGTTTTCAAAAATGTTAGGGATCCGTATGAAAACTTCGATAATGTAACTCAAAGTGTGAAAAAAATACTAAATAATATCCTTACATAGTGTACGCTGTGAAAATTATTAACATTAGTGTAAAATAATGTACTACAGTATAATAGAGGGCATCAATATCTCCAAATAAGTCCGCAATACTAAATATCTGACTATTACAGTTAAAACATGCAATTGTTATGCCGGGACAAACAAGGCCACAAATTCGTACTCGGGTATTAATATTTATCCTAATAAATACATACATACTTACATATCTTCACGCCGGTTCCCTCACGAGGTAGGCAGAGTGCACGGAGTGCCAAATATCTATCCTTGCAGACCTGCCGCGTCTCCTCCACATTCATAACTCTTTTCATACATGCACATCGGTTTCGGAGACTTCTGACTCCCCCATCAGCCAGTTTTTAGCCTATTCCATCGACATAGGTGAGTCTTAGCCTCCCCGGCACCTGCGTCCCTCAACATTTCTAATGGATCATTTCGTATTCAAGACTATATCAGTACCTGTAAATTACCGAAGTTTATTAATCACTAGTCCGATTTGAAAATTCGTTCATCATTAGATTCCTGATGGACATAGGCGAAAAAAATACGAAAAAAAGATTTAAAGAAAATACAGAAAACCTTTATAATATACTATTTCTTAGTAACTCTTGACGCAAAAGAGGGGTGTGTATATTAAAACTTATAATTTATAACGTAACTTCACGCCTGTAATCCCCGAAGAGGTAGGCAGAGGAATGCAGAACCCTCCCACGTTTCACCAGTTACGTTTACATCCCACTATGGAATAGGTGGTAAGCCTATTGTCATGCATCGTGCACATATCCAGACTCCGAACCACTACTAGAAAATCTAAATTAGAAAATTTTGTAGTGTTCGATCCGGGAATCGAACCCGAGACCTCCCGAACGGCAGTCACACTTGCAACCAACACGACCAACGAGGCAGTCAACATAATATATTATATTAGTGTATTTTATTAGACACTACGGACGATTATATTCACGTCTGTCTCTATTTGTATTGCGCGTAATAAAATGTTATTATTTTGTTATATTATTGTTACATAACAGTAATACAGCAGGCGTCTAGCGTCAGGCGTCAAGTCTCTTTTAAATTTTCTACGTACGCGCTTATCACAAACCTCTAACTCCCTTTTTAAGTTTCATTACATTTATGTTACGTTTTTACGCCCCATTTTTACGCTAGGACAATTTCATGAAAGTAAATTGAAAGTTTTTGCGGTTTCGGCGATAAATCCATGAACTATATATAAAACATGAAATACTGCACTGTTACAAATTATTGTTAATCGTTGAACAGTACCTTATGATAGCCGTCAAGTTAACAATTTATTTATATTTGAGAATAAGCAACAGCCAATATTAAAACTATAATATCACTTTTGTGTAGTTATAAGTTAATACTAACATTAAAGAATTTATATAAAGAGAAACACAGGCCAATTGTTTTTTTTGGAAATTGTAATATTAGAGTTGTTTCCGCATCCAGGTGGAATATAGTATCTCTAATGAGTAGTATCAACCATACAATTACTAAAATACAAAAGATTACATGAGGCGACGTAAGCTGACATAAAACTAGCATGGGCGTAGACTGAAAATTATTTTGCACGATATATCTACTTGAAATATTTTGCTAAGTAAAGACAAATTGTATACGTATATAAAATTGCATTTTATTATTATACGAGTATAAGAGGCTAGAATCTAACCTTCATAAAGACTTAGAGAATGCGCAGACATATTCAAATATAGAAAACGTCTGCCTAACAAAAACTCATTCATTATTGCTTTTAAGAGTCCACGTGTGGTGAAACAAACTCCATAACGATGTTCCTTTCCTTGGTCTGGATAATAAACTATGTAAAGGGAATATTTATAAATTTCCAATTTATTAACGGTACAAAAAATATATTCAGTCAATATTCAAACATTACAATGATAACAAGTTGCACTATAAAAATTTGCCGAGATATAAATCGTAGTATTTGCTAGCCTTCTTAGAACACTCGTTAACTGACGTCGAGCCGATTCGAACCATACTTTAACGACGATCAAGCTAGAGGTGATATACTTATATAGCTGCAAGCCGTAGTACATTTTGTTTGATGCGTCATTACTCGTTGGTCGTGTTGGTTGCAAGCGCGAGTGCCGATCGTGGGGTCCTGAATTCATATCCCGGGCGGGTACTATTGTATTTTCTAATTTATATTTTATAGATGTGGCTCTGAGTCTGGAAACGCGTTCGGTGTGTGGCGATAAGCTGACCACCGTATTTTCTCTTCCACCGTTAGACTGATTCAAGATTAGTTGTAAAAATTTGTATAACCGAGTAAGTTAATCAGATATTGATAATTTAAAAACTTGGTTAAATTAAAAAAAAACAAGACATAGTTAAATTTTTAACAAATTTTAATACTAAAGATGAACAAGTAATATCATTTGAATATTGCAAAGATACACCGGTAGAATTAATAAAACTTTTAATAGATCCCCAGCGAGATGAGAATACGAAAGAGGCGAGAATATGCCGTAGTAATGAATAAAATGTCGCTATTATTTGGTATTCTAAGAAAATTCTAAACTGAAGTGAAGCCGAGCCGAGCGATACTTAACAACAATACATCGGGCTCGAGATGAAACACAAATCCGGGACGCAAGGCAACAATGCCTTTTGTTAGTTCGCCAGTTAAGCAGTTCCAGTATTCATTAAAGGTAACATCGAGCTTTTCAGTTAAAATTTCTGATCTGAATACACGTACAAAGGTACAAACATGTATCGGGAAAAAACGCTGTGATGGGAATCAACAAACGTGAATATACGTATACTAGTGTCGGACAGAAGGTTTCAGTGATTGTACGTAAATATGTCGGACGTAAAAATTAAATATTATGTGATTTTTAATATTTTTCGCGGTCGGTTGTAGATGTCTGTATGTTGGAAAAGTCAGTCGTAATTTTTATCATAAATTTCTATGATTTCCGAAGATACAAATCATCCTCTCCAATGTTTATTCCTGGTTTAAAATTAAAGTAATACTGTACTACATTCTGTTTCTGGACACTAAAAGAAAAGCTTTATAGACGTAACCATTTCATTTTAATACTTCAGTTTCTAAATAATGGCTACAAATATCCATATTGCATATTGACCACAGCTACGGTCAAATATAAAGAAACCCATTCTATATAGATATTGATAATGACTTTGACCCTGTATCGTATATTAGCGCGGTGCTCATTTATAATACGACAGAATCACTTTAAAAAATCTTATAAACTAAATTATAATTAGCCATTTCGTCATGTACTATTACGATAGATACATTTCTCGTCTCACGATGAAAAAGGCTAAGACTAGTCAGGATACTTCTAGATAAATAGCATAATATGATTGTCGGAATAAATAATGTTATCGTAACAAAAATATCACAAACTGAGTACCTACTTATTAGCAGGATATGCACCGCACTCGACTCGCCGGTGTAGCTGTGGAAAGGTCTAATTAAAATCGAACGGTAATTAACTTCCTATAGGATTGTAGTGTTCGCCCGTATATGTGGATATTGCTTCAATCATCCATGAATATTGTATGTAATATCACTGAAGTTTAATTTCCTGGTGCTACGTTGCAAGAACTAAAGCTTTGATATGAACTAAAGTGGATTGAGAAATTAATACGAAATAAAATACTAGGTGATATGAACATATGAATGATCAATGTTTATAAGAATAGAGATATTTTGGCACTCGGTGCTCTCTGCCTACCCAAAAATGATACTAAACAAAGAGACGAATTTTGGTAAGTGTTTTCGTGCCCACGGAACATAAGTCATGTGATTAAATTACAAAAAAAGCCTTAAGGCTAATTTAAACATTCTAACAGCGATTAGCCACAATCTTGTAGCTCCGTGAATCTGTACTGGCGGAGCGTGTTAGAATATATAGTACGACTGATCAATCACATATTACTTTATTTGCTTCTAACAAGCATTATTGTATTCCTCCCACAAGGGTACGATAGGCGCGTATGGTTTAAATACAATGTCAGTTATATCATACATAACCTATTTTCTGTATAGTAATGCTAAAACAACTACGAAGTGCTAAAAATGTATTTAAGAAGGAAGAATAAAGTAAATTGCTCGTAAAAATAAATAAATAAAAGGAAGCTGAAATGCTCATTTCAAACTGAACTCTTAAAAAGAAAATGTATAAATTGTCTCAAATTATATTACACAGTAACCAGTACAGGTAGGAGTGAAATTGAATTAAACTCATCCTCGGTAAAAAAAAAATTCAAGGACTTACAACGGTTTTAAAAATTCCAACCTCGCCATATAATTAGGGGTGTTGTTCGTAAGGGTTAGTAGGTCAGTTGCAAAATAAACGATATTTGGACATGGAAACTTCATAAATGTTAAGGAAAATACATTTCAGTCGTGCCCTGTTTGTGTGATGGATGCGGGTTCGTGAGTGTTAGCGCCAACGATAAACGTATATTATATGTATTTTTTTTTATTCACATAATGTCCATCAACTCCAAAAATGCATAGCTGATTTGCGAGCATTGTGGAAAAATTGATCGATGATTATTTAATTGAAATTCGACCTCTCATTCCGGGAGACCGGATTCAAATCGTGGCGAGCACCATTTAAAAAAATGTGCATTTAACCTTAAATATCACTTGCTATAACGGTGAAGGAAAACATGAGGAAACTTGCACACATTGGAGTTGTCAAAACAAAATGTTCTTTAAAGCATGTGAAGTCTGCCAACTAGCACTTGGCCAGCGTGGCAGACTACGGCCTTAACTCTCTCATTCCGAGAGGAGACTCACGAGTCTCCCAAAACAATTCCCAAAATCTGTGTATTAATTAATAGGCATCTCAATAACTGTTACTATTTACCTACTTGAACCGAACACAGTGTGATATTTATGCCATGAAAAAATTATATTCGCTTCTTACCTCATGAATAGAAGCTAATTTGTTTTAACTTAGTGTATTTGTTTTCATGTAGTAAGCAGAAGCAACCGCAATGTATTACTTCCACTGACCAAGGTTGTTGTATGGTTGTTCGGTAGTATTGGTTGTTGTATACATGGGGCTTGTGGGGCTTGGAAATGAAAAATATGTGTTATGTTCTGAGAGGAGACTCATGAGTCTCCTCTCAGAATGAGAGAGTTGGAAGTCGGAAGTCCCACTGTTGGAACATGTTCCAACTGTGGAACAATAGAAGGGTCGATATCGTATAGTATTTAATTGCTATGTTTATTACTGTTGTTCAGTGTGATTCGATCAAAACCAGCAGTACGAATTACACAGTAGAGCAGAAATTCTATCCCCTCCATCATTTGTCATCAGCTAGCTTCGGTCTTATTTTGTCAAGGCACAGGAATATTGGTTTTCCTCGGGCTATCTGTACTCACAAATATACGTATTTAATGAAAAAAATAGTGACAATCTGTCAAAAGAATAAGAAAATCTATGGATAAGATAACTCTCCAATAAATAGAGTCTACTTACTCAGAATATATTCGATATGAAAGCAATGCCTGTGACGTAATTATCGATTTAGTTACGTATGTTATTTATATTTTCTCTATGCCCTTCGTATATATGCATGCATACTTCAGGACAAAGGGGCGGAGATGGGTTTAATAATATTTACATTCTACCAACGTTTTCGTTTGCAGATTTTGGATTCTGGAACAATAGTAGCTCTAATACTAATCGGTCTTTATACTAATGGATTACTGAGTATTATTATTAAACCACTCGATACTATTAACGTTCTGTTAATAATTTATTAACAACTCTGTGGAGTTCCGAAAGCATTCCTCATTTATTCAAATATTAACTACGCTTTTAGTTGTTCTCAAATTATATAAATATACAATTAAATAAACAGTTTCACTGTTAGAAACGAACATCCCCCGAAAGTTAAAACGCTTTAAACCATGGTTTGCCACTAAACCACGCTGACCAATTAAGGATTGGCAGTAAACAAAAAAACAGAAAGTAAATGGATTATAAATCTTAACATATGCTTATAAACGAAAGATACAAATTATCACTTAAATCTACTCAGATGGATAACCGATGTCTGGGTTCAAAGTGACTTTAGGCAACCATGTTAATGAATAATCAATATGTTTAATAGTGTAATTATTGTTTTACCTATAATACTACCTTTAAATCAAATCCAATAATGTTGATCACAAACTCGTTAATATCTGCAAGATCTCATGTAAAATGACCTAAAACTAGTCTAAACTATAGTTAAGATTACAAAATAATATCGTAACATACGGGTACACAATATATATTAAAATAAATTTTAATGTTTGCGTTTCACCATTTTGCCTAATGCGGATTAGATTCAGTAGACTAATGTTTCACAGATGTGAATATTTAAGCGCACGAGTGTGCGCGCTATCCTTAGGGAAACGTATCATTGTAAACTTTATCTTTAGGGACGCTCTGTATCTGACTCCTTTTATTTTATTTCTGGGTGACTTGAATACAATTTCCCGGGACATAATATTTCACAGAACAACTGTTTTGTCCGGACTACATGACAAAGCAGTAACCCAGCTGTTATCGTGATAAACACTTACTGGTCTTGCTTGGCTACGAAAACCTTACTTATCTAGAACCATGCTTCTCATTAATTAATAAAGACGGGTCATCTCCACACATCACATCTGATCCTACAGCAAGCAAGAAGGTACCTTGTGTTATGCTAACCAGACAGCTGATATACCGGTAGTTACTTTTTTTACACCCATTGACAGAACAAATACATGGACTCATCGCGCAAACACATGTTCTGGTAGTAATCGCGAGATCGGATTCGAACCCACGACCCCCGACTCAGTCTGGCTTACTGAACCAACGCCAACGAACGTGTAATAACCTAATAACTATTCAACTGCATTTAATGTTAAGTTGCCAGCATAAGCGGAATACGGAATAACAGTGCGGATACCTTCAGCGTTGAAGGCATGAATATCGCGGATATCTATAGACTGGCTTGCAACTTCGAAGCTTATGACACGGGTTCAATTACGTACAGTGCATAGTAGAAGATACCTAATAATGACAGCCTATAAATTTAATGATGGTGGGATGCTAAAAGAATTCATGTCGTTCCGACAGTGGAGTATGTCACTAATTGTCTATCAGTAGTGGTCGTATAGATTAACAGATGAATGTACCTACTGTGAAAAATTCGTAAGAGGCTTGGAACATTCCAAAACAATTTCAACATTTACATTTTCGAATTGAAATATATATAAACGCATTTGTACTGCTAACCGATTATGGTAACTCCAGTCAGTGGATGTGGCTACATAATCGATCCCTAAAAGTAATGAACGTTATTATATATTTATACATTATAATTTTATTTATTTTATTAGGTATATTATGCTTGTAGTTTAGCTTGACTTAGTTTTTTTATTGTTACCGCCTACCGCCAATTCGCCATCACTAAAGATTGCCTGGTAGAGAACGTCACTAGGCATTTAGTCCACCTTTTGTATAATCTACATAGCTGTTAAGTACTACAATAAAGTGTTA
This sequence comes from Mysoria sejanus stolli, assembly GCA_018245835.1. Classification (NCBI taxonomy): domain Eukaryota; kingdom Metazoa; phylum Arthropoda; class Insecta; order Lepidoptera; family Hesperiidae; genus Mysarbia; species Mysarbia sejanus. Next base: position 162 of record DWEJ01003143.1, on the reverse strand, counting down.
ATAAATACATAATTGTATATAATTTTTTTTTGTATTTCATTTTTTTGTATTTCAATTTTTTTTTATTTCAATTTTTTTGTATTTCTTTTTTTTTATCTTCACGCCTGTAATCCCCGAAGAGGTAGGCAGAGAAATGCAGAACACTCCCACGTTTCACCGCAT
>DWEJ01003142.1:0-10712 GCA_018245835.1 Mysoria sejanus stolli | reverse complement strand
GGTTCAGAGTCTGGATATGTGCCCGGTGTATAGTAACAATACACTAGGCTCACTACAATTCCATAGTCGGACGTAAACGTAACTGGTGAACGGTGAGTGTACCACAGTCCCCTGCATACCTCGTCGGGACGCAAGCCGTTTGTAAATTTATTATATTATATGTTATACTGTGTGATATTTGAATAGAATTTATCGGGCCCAATTTGAACTGCACATTTTAATTGTACATGTACGAGTAAGTAACAGTAATATATGTGACTAGAGAACATGTCGCGAGGCAGCTGCAACAATAAAATAAGTTCCAGTGGTTCTCGTTAGCGCGGCAACGTAAATTGCAAAATTCGGCGCAATTCTTGTTAAATGTACAGTTTAATTTAATTACTTGTGTTTTAAACAATTTAGCGTGATAGGGGGCGAGCTGTAGGAAGTAGAGTTTGTCCGAACCGAACGTATAAACTGTGCAATTATTACCAAGCGATGACGGCGGCGTTTTGACAAATTATTAGCACTTACTTATTTTTGATAGTGTTCTATAATATTTTTATAGTTCGTACTATACAATTGTTTGAATACATGTTGTACACATTATTTGGATCATAAAACATGGTCCTATTACTTCAACCACTTTCTTACGCCGAGGAGTCAGTCGCACGGGGAGATACCACGCTCTGGTACAGATCCTGAAGAAGTGAACTGAAATCCTGAAAAAGTGAGTTGAAATAAGAATGAATAGTTTTTGTCGGTATGCATGCTCTACTACCAGGTGAGATGGCGACCATGCGCTAGAAAAAACTTATAATCGTGTTTTACATTATAGGTCATTGCATAAATATTCTTTACATTCTAATAGGGTTGTATTTATCTTAAGCGTATAATATATGCCTAGTTAATAACGCGTTAGAGAATTCGTTTAAATTTATCACATAACGGATAGTGGCGGTGGGATGTAATGAAGCGGTGAAACAAGTTGTAAAAACACTTGTAGCTGAGTACGAGGTATGTGCGCCGCGGTTAGTGTAATAAATCTGTGTAAATGTTGCCAGCTTCGCGCTGATGGCCGCAGCCGCGGGCCGCTACTAGAGCACTCGCTCTCTACTCTCAGTACCTACATAATAACTTGCAGATTTGCAACGATTATATCAATGATTATGAATAAATAAAATTATAATCGCTATTTCAAGACTTGCGTGAAGTTATGAAACTGTTTATGATGCTAGAACTGTCTGAGGACAATACGGGAGGTATTTAGGCAGTCTAGAACATTTCAGTGTTTTAAACAACGGTAATGCTGATAAATAAAGTGCGAAATCAATATTAGTGGCGGCCGGCGGCTTAGTTCCGGCCACATAGTGTCGTAGTAGCGTCATTCGTAGTAACTTGAAGGTAATAAAATAATAATAATAAACATAATAACATAAACATAATAAGAAATACATGTTCGTCTTTATTTCAGTTAATAAGCAAATAAATCCGATCTAGAGTTACTGGGTTCAAATCTCGGGTCGGGCATCACTGAATTTTTTAAGTAAGATTTTGTTGTATTGGCTTGTAGTCTGGATATGTGGCCGGTGTATGGCAATAGCCTCACCACTCATTCCATAATGGGACGTAAATGTAACTGGTGAATCGTTGGAGGGCACTCCGCCCCTCTACCTCTTCGCGGAGTTAGGAGCGTGACGGTACGTATGGGACGATACAATAATATAATAATAACTTTATTTGATTTTAGCTAAAATTAATTGTAGTCTACGTAACTATGGAACACGCGATTAAACTCCACAAACAAACAAACATATTCCTTGAAATTGTTCCTCAGAATAAAGTTACACGCAAGATGTAGGAGCCGCGTGCGTGTATGACGACAGTAGGTACATAACGAACGAAATACAAGCAGGCTACGTCTGTTCTCTCTGCCCACCCCATTAGGCATTCGGTGTGACGATCTCATAATAACTACAGGTCCCTTTATTCTGTAAGATACTTTGTGAGCGATGACGGAGATAATGTTGTTTGACGTTATTTATCCTTATTGAACTTGCCGGAATTGTGTAGAGACTCTTGTTATCGCGGAAAATGGTTTATGAAATACTCGGAAGATACATTTATGTATCGATTGTACTACAGTAGGGGGTTCGAGGTGTGCTCCGAGATCCCCAATCTGCATGCCCAGCATGGCGATTACCGCGTAGGCGCTCAGTAAGAGGGGCCTATGTCCAGCAGTGGACTTAGGCTGACGATGATGTCCAGCAGTAAAATGAGACAGGCTGATAATGTGATATGACAAATTTCAGGGCGTATACCGGTGTCTTTAGTTAAAAAATAATTTCAGATATAAAATGAGAAAGTATTGACAGTTTCCACATCGACTTTAAATCGAAAGTGACTGATGAATTTAATTGTGAAGTGATTGAACTTATTATATTATTTTTATGAATAAATAATGAAAACTGTGAATTAATTATAGTCAATTAAAACAGAGGATCAAAATATAGTTTGTTAATTGTTCACTGGCCTGGGAATGTATGTTTTAAATGTTTATTAGTTATTCGTAGTTATTTCAAGAATTATATACATAGATATAAATAATTTTCAATAGTAGATATAATTAGAATTGCGCATTGCCAGTAACATAACCATTAGTAATAAATTAGTTTTAGAATTTTCGCAATTCGTATCGAAACAGTTATTAACAGCTTGCATCACCTATGTAGTGACGATTTAAACGTGTAAAGTACATGTTTGGTAGCTCACAGCGCGGCCGAACCATGAATGCGATGCGCAATATCCTTCTACTCTGAAGCTAATCACTTTATTTCTTGTTTTTCTGTAAAGGGCACAGCGGAAGCAGAACAGGAGTAATTAAGCAAGATCAAATTATTAAAGTGAGAAAAATTGTATTGTGCGTTGATTATATAAGTGTTGTCGTTTATTAAGAGACAGGCGCGTTTTAAAGAAACAAAGGAGAGAAAAAACAAAATACACGCTTCTTTTTCATCTTCCGCCAGGAGGAAGTCAGTCGTAAAATACATTATTGTATAATGTACTTTTATAAAATTCTCAATAATTATTAAAAATATTGTTTCGGTAGTTTCAACGAGTGTTGATATACAAGTTCATTTGTAATGTTAACTAAATTATTCCGATTAACACATAACTATACAGTTTTCAAAGATAACTTTATAGTTCAAAAATATCTGCGGGAGAATAAAATCTTTGAAAAAATAATGTCATAATTGTACAATTGACAACAACGTAACAACGTAACATGTACTCAACATTGTTTAGTTCTGACGCGTTCTCACACAAGTGTATAGCGTCTTCAGTCCAATGACACCTACACACATACAAACATATCTTCACGTCAGGTTCCTTACTTGGTACGCAGAGAGAACCCAGTACCAACTGCCTTCTCTTCAAACACGGTATACTTATTCCTAGTGAAAAAATGATTATGTTTTAATTCGTATCAATAGACTTTTAATATTTTATTCCAAATCTAGTAGCAGTATATATTTCATCCATATTACAATCCCGCAAGAAACAAAATTTGAAAGCATGCAGTAGAAAAAATAAATGTACTCGGGTACAGAGTAACGAAGACGGATGGAATGCGCTTCCCTAAAATAACTGTCTTAGTTTTTCGCAACCGAAGGACGGCTAGGAAGTGATTTGTCAAAATTTGTCTGCGTAATAAATTTAATGGTTGGCCAATTATTTACTCAGTGACGGGTAACTGAGACTCGCCTCTAGAGGACGCTTTAATTTATGAACATTTTCGTTGTGAGACTATCTTCTTGCATACTTTGTAGTAACGGATTTTTCACAATGATTAAAACTGGGTCAAAGATTGCCAACTGATAATTCTTTCAAGTAATTTAATAATATTGGCTCTCGGAAAGTTACAAAACAGTTGCTTGGGTACATCGGTTTCTGCAGTTATACATCAGTGTTGCTTGTACAACACAAACAAGTTTAGATTCAAAGAGTGAGAGACACGCATGCTAGAACTTGACGCGTCATACTTTAATGCTTATAGGATATTGCTACTCGAGACTCGAGACTCGTATCTTGACGACTATAAGCTTCATTGACTACTTCACAAGAGACGGCTGTCCGCTCCTACCATTATTTGTAACGTAAAAAATGCTACACTTATTTCGCTCTTTCAACTGTGTGTTAGAATAATAACGTAACATCACGCCTGAAATTTCCGAAGAGGGAGGCAGAGGAATGTAGTACATTTCCACGTTTCACCAGTTTACGTTTACGTCCCTCTATGGAATAGGTGGTGAGCCTATTGCCATATACCGGGCACATATCCAAACTCCGTGCCACTATTAGAAAAAGTTTAGATTCGCTTAATAATTTGAAGTTATCTTTTTGTGGCAAATAACTTGGACTTGTAAAAGTTCCTTATTCTGTTCGATTTGATTATGGTTAAACTGGTTAGTAAAACTGGAGAATGAGGTGGGTATCGTGGGTTTGGGTGACCCACCTAGGACGAACATTTGCATTATGAGTATACATATTTGTTCTGCGCTGGGTGTAAAAAAATAAGGATTTACATATAGTTTGTAGGCTTTCTTCAGCCTTATCTTGTAGAACTACGAAAAAATATCACTAGTTATTATAACAAATTTAATGATTATAGTTCCTTTTAGATCAAATAGGCTAGCAATATCTAGCCTATGTGATGGGGAGTCAGCGTGCATGCATGCTGAGTGTGATAAGTGCAGAAGAGGCCCGACACATGTGACCTGCCGTGAATATATGTGTGTATGCATAGTTCCGTCTACACTAAGATAATTATATGATTATGTATAAAACGGCTTGGATTGCGTTTGTTTGAATGGGAGGACCCAACTAGTTCCAGATCTGTACATAATATTGTGTAACAATCATGAAAATGCTAACATTAACCAAATTATAATGAACTATTAAAATGCTACTTTATCAGTTTTTTTTAGTTTAGTGAAATTGTAAAGAATGTTTATAGTCAAAATTCAACGATTTTTCTTTAAATTTGCTCATTTTTCCCGTCCTTGATCAAACCCGCTCCGCGCGCGCTCGCCTGGAGTCACTCGTGGGCTGCGATCTGACCACTCTACGATATTGCGATTCTTCTAACCGCCCCCTTTTTGCGCTTCGGTGAATTTCACAAGCACGATCGTGTAATAGGAAAATATCACACGATTCTTTACTAACTGCGTAATTTGTGGGCAGTTCAGTTTTGTCTTTATTGAGTTGAAGAGGGCCAAATAAAAGCATCTACTTGTTTTATTTCGTTAATTGAGAACGGTTAAATGGCTGATTGAAGTATCTAAATCTGAAATCAGTAAATTGTGAAAGTTGATAGAGAAAATGCTGTATAGTTAGCCGTAATTCAGGAGACTGCATTGTACACAATAAGATACAAACAAACTGTCCCCCGGATCAGTAATCGTGCATCGCATAAACGTTGGTCTCCTCGAGCCTAAATTGCATTTTCCGCTTGTTATCGTGACTCAATAGCCATAAAGACTTGCCAAATCTGTCATGCTTGTTAGTGGAGCTCAAGTCAAAGGACACAATATTGGACGAATTGCGTTTGTCCCACTCGCACACATATTATGATATTTATAAATGTTCGGTAAAAGAAGTAAAACACGGTAGAATTGTTTTAAAATAGTACGAAGAAAACACGAGACTCGGCTACAGCTCGGGCCCTAGCTGCGGTGTGACGTGTGCACATTAGAGCGCGCACATAGCTTGGGGCGTTCTTCCATCGCTTTGTAGAAACCGGGCACAGCTTTGAGCCATATGGGTAATCGTAACAGTGAATCACCAGTGCCAAGGGCGCGCGCCGCCCGAGCGGTACTTCATCGTGAAATTATGAGTTTACTACGTGCCCTATGTTTCAAATGAGATAAGGATACCATTTTATGTTTATTTCTGTCGCAGAAGGCACAATTACAGACAATATTATAATATATATGTGTTGCGAATTTTCAAAAGTCTTCCCACTTTCTTTGCTTTGCTTAAGTCACAAATATAATTTTATGTTTCATATCTGCATAATGTTTTACGTTTTATGATTACGTTTTGTTTGGCAGGGGTCGAAAACGGCTAAGCAGTGACTGTATACTCTATCTGTGGTAGAGCTGTTTACATGCAACATATGAGGAGTAACTGATCAGAGACAATGCAATGAATTAACTCAACCTATTGATATAAAGGGATTATAGGTGTAATTTAATTCTATCGTTCCCAGTAAAAAGAGCTTTATTCAAATTATTTTGTGTTTTGATGACTGTTTAATTCGAGTTGTTTTAATAACGTCGCCGCTCCGTACGTACACTGTTCAATTGCGGCGGGAACCGAAGAGCTTATAGAAAGCTCGCTGTGACGGAGGAAAATAACGGTGAAAATAAAAATATGTACTTGAATTTTGTGCTCCAATTTGAGTATTTAATTTACTTAGAACTGGTTGAAATTCTTACTGGTGGCACGGCGATATAAAATTGTAAGTCGTCTGGGAATGATTTCGGGGAGCGGGTACGTCTGTTTTACTATTTAGTTTGTTCTGTGAATAAGTTAGCAAGCGGCGGGGCGCGAAGGGGGAAGAACCTTCAGCGCAGGAACTGGAGCAGTAAACAAGAGGATTTAATGGTTATGGAGCAGTCGGTAGCCCTAAGTGAAAATGAAAGTGATACCCGGGAGGCCGTTTTCTCCGCACGATTATGACGAAAATTCTTTAGCTAGCGCTCACGTATCTTATGCGTAGAGTTTGTCGCCCCACTACTTACCTCCCGCAGCTTTAATGTCTGCTATTACACGTTGTACAGCGTCTTTGTGTTACAACACTTACAAGTTTCCGTCTCTACATTGCGCAAAACAACCTTTGGTGACGTCAAAACATGTGAGAAAGTAGTGAAAAAGGATCTTACTGCGTCATTTAATATAACTAAATGCATAATTACTGTCAACTATGTACAAAACAGCGACAAAATATTCGAAAAGTCGTGCGAAGTACGTCAACCTATTTATTTATTCTGAAGGAGCAAAAATAAAATTATTGTTCATTTTAAAAGACATTAAGGAAATATTCCTTAAAAATATTGACCTTTCTTTCGGTGTCACGACGTCTGAGCCACATTCATACATAAACAATAACGTAGACAGACAAACCACGACATTCAACGGATCCTTATAATAGAAATGAAATATCGAATCACGTTTAACGCAAAGGATGTAAATAATACTTCCAATCAGAAAAGAAAAGTTGGCGTACCAATCCCTTATTTTGCGCTAAAAGCAGTTCAGCTCGCGTAATGGTATTTGTGAACAGAGATTGTTGCAAATAAGTCCCCGGAGGTCCCGCGCGCCTCCGCTCCGCGCCTCCGCTCCGCGCCTCCGCTCCGCGCCTCCGCTCCGCGCCTCCGCTCCGCGCCTCCGCTCCGCGCCTCCGCCCCGCGGTACGCTGGCAAGTTGTTCTCGCTGGGAAACATTTCCCTTCTGTCAACTGTACAATTTATTTTTACACGGGTTATAAAGTAGGCATTTTATTAAACATGTTCACGCTGAGTATTTGGTCCTTTAGAGTTGTAGTTAAGTCTTCAAACGACATCCGAAAATACATCTTTGCATTTGCTTGTACTGTTTAGTGTGAAATAAAAATTGATTATTTTGTTATTTCAGAAATGCTTCTGTCGATGTGGTAAAAATGATAATATTATATCTAAGATTCAAATTGAGATATTAAAGACTGTATCCCGCGATGTTAGCCGCTGCCGATGTGTTTCGTCAGTACAACGCTGCTCGTGCGTGCGGCTGTTTCAGTAATTGATGTAGCGCGTTAACGACTGTAGCGGCACGGGTTGAATACCCCTAATTAAATTGTTTCAGATAGGATTTGAAGCCAACTCTGAATATGTTCCTATTCTGCTTTAGAACAGTGAAATTGAAAAAGAACAAATTTATATAACAGTAAATTAATTAAATTAATTTATAAAATTAATTTATTTAACCGGTGAAACGTGGGAATGTTCTGCATTCCTCTGCGGTGGGGCGGTGTACATACGGAATACATTCGTAGTGATATGGAGCGTCCTGCCTCGTACAGCTAAATGGGCTCGTTGTCTCGGGGCAGCAATGGAGGCAGATCGAGAAGCTGTGTGTTGCGATCCCAACCAGCACGTCCAGCTTATGGATATAACCCCTCAGAGAGGAAGAATCCGTTTATTGGCAATGTGTAGATTGTTACGTAGCGCGGGATCCGGTTGGCGACATACCAGAATATCAACTAATATTACAACACGGTTTTTATAAACAGTACCTACATGAAAGTTTATTAAGAATATATAGAATGAAATTTTATTGCAAAGTATTTTTTTGAACGAATATAGCGGCGGCAGGTCGCGTAAGCACGTAGTGGAGCTGTTTACAGTTCGCGGCGCCGATGAAAGTCTCGCGCGCGCGCGCCGCGACCACGGTGTGACCCCCTGACCACCTGTTTATCGTGGTGTTTACACGTAATGAAATTATGCTACAATTCTTTATAAACATGATAAAAATGTTTGAATTTGCACTTTAAAAAATTGTTTTTGCGGCTGCCTACTGATGGATGGTGATCGATCGAAATGTTGGTACAGGAATGTTTTGCTTGTTATCCGTACGCGGCGCGTAATGAAGTTAGCGGCCGGCGTAGTCTTGGATGGATGACGTCAATGTTCAGTACCAAACAAAACTTACCTTTGTTTGTTAATTAATGAGAAGGGATACAGTTTGAAACCGTAAATAGACGTTGGAATTAAATAACGTTCATTAAATGGATGAAGAAATTTAAATTTTCGTAAATCGCTAGGGGATTTACAGCCTATGATCGTTAAGATTGATTTGTGTATTTCAATTCTTTCCTGACTTTCGACTGTTATACACACGTTAGTAATCACAAAAGAATAGTGTAATAGTACTATATATACTATAAATACTATAAAATATAAGCAAGCAACAATCATATAAATTAAATGGTTTATATGTAAGTGAGTAATCGTCAAACACAAGGAGGAGTTTAGAAACTTCCGTATCCCGTTTCCAATTGAAATAAAGTTTCCCGTGAGCCCGGTCTGGTCGCTGGCTTAGACGATTCTCTTAAATTATCTCATGTTTAGTATGTCTGCTCTCACACGCCCGAGCACTTAGATGATTAAATCGACTATGTTTGATTTATTCTAATGAATGTCGCGTATGTTTCGGACAATTAGCAATTTATGAGAATTTTTCTTCTCACATTCTTGTTCATACGCGGCTGGACATCCCGCACGCGGCTTATCCCGCACGCAGCTTATCCCGCACGCCACTTAGAGAACATCAAGGACATAATAATATATTCTACATAAGTTGTTTACGATACCTTAACGCATATGTACGTTTTGTTGACCGTTACAACAAGTGATATTTTAATGTTAAAACGCTCATAATTGTGTGTAGAGGTGCGCACTACTACGGAAGTGGAAATTATTAGTATTAGTATTTACTTTAGTTTTTACAGTATACACTTATTATCCTACTCCATTTGTGCAGCGATATTGCTAAGTAGCTTCCTGTCTAGTTGAGCCGTATTTGAATAAAGAACGTTATTAAGACTCACTTCGCGCGGGTAATGGCGAACAGCGGAACGCTTCATATTAATGCGGGTTTCTCAAATACTTTAATCTGCCGGGCAAGAGTCAGCGTTATTGCGGGATACAGGGACACTAAAGTTGCATTAAAAGAACGCCGCGACACCATTGCACGGAGATTGCGCAGCCATTTCTTTCATTTCTTTTTAAGAACAAGGATCAAGCTTAATGTCTTCAGCTGCGAGTTAAGTGTAAGTTTTAATACGCTTCGCTTAAACTAATATATATTTGTTACAACGTTATTGCAGTCGCTACTACAGGGTGAGCTCTATATCGTATATCATTATAGGTTTTCCCTGTAATGTAATAAAGTCGCTCGTTTACATTTACAATGCAATTAATTGCTGAGGGATGTGACGTATATTGGTGGCGGCGCAGAGTACACTAGTGGCTGTGGAGTACCTAATGGAACTACAATGGAGCTTCTTGAGTTTAAAAGTTACTATTCATTTAGTAATATGTAGGTTAGTAGAATATGTATAAACTTCTATATTTCAATAAGAAATTATGTCGCTTTTATCAGTTTAATAATTTAGCGTGTATGATAGTGTGCGCATAATACGTGTAAGTATTGTGTAGTGTGCCTGGTTAATATTTATCTATTATTTAAACTAACTTCACGCCTGTAATCCCCGAAGAGGTAAGCAGAGGAATGCAGAACACTCCCGTTTCACTAGTTACGTTTACGTCCTACTATGGAATAGGTGGTGAGCTTATTGCCATGCATCGGGCACATGTCCAAACTACGAATCACTACTAGAAAATCTAAATTAGAAAATTTTTCTAGTGTTCGAATCGAACCCGGGACCTCCCGATCGGCAGTCGCACATGCAACCAACACGACCAAAGAGGCAGTCGCCTATTATTTACTATGACTTATTGAATAGATACAAATTTAAAAGTATGGACTTTTAAATAGTCATACTAATACAACTAAGCCATAGCCATACTAATACAACTAAGGAAAATTAAATTTAATTCTAGTTGACTGCCTCGTTGGTCGTGTGGTTGCAAGTGCGACTGCAGATCGGGAGGTCCTGGGTTCGATTCCCG
>DWEJ01003141.1:0-10713 GCA_018245835.1 Mysoria sejanus stolli | reverse complement strand
AGTATACGCCACGAGACGCCGAAATCAGATTGTGTCTGTTCCAGGTCTCATGCTCGAAAGCGAACGTAAGGTATTCGAAAAAATGGACGGCAAGAGTCCCATGTCGAAGTATTGGATGCCGCTAGTGTGGGCGACAAACATAATCAATAGAGCGCGCAAGGAGGGCCTCATTACGAGTGATCATATCGTTCAGACTCTTCTTGTGGAGTTGTCTGACATAAGAAGACGATTGGGAGCACTCATTGGTTACGACACAGTGTGCGTACCTCTCGTCTATACACAGGTACTACACCATAATTCTCTTACATATAAAAGTTTAATAAGATTTAATTAACACCTACTTTTTTATCGCTACCTTTAATTGTAAGTACTTTTAATAATGTTAATGGACAGCGAATAATCATTTCCCGTAGCCCATTGATGTTTCCGATTCGCAATAAAATTTAATTCTACAAGATATTCTACATACTCGTTGCTTCTCCTTCAGATTATGTCGCTTTGTATGATGCGTCTACCTAAAACTTATTATTGTATTTACAGCCAAACAGATCGACGATCCCTACGCACAAAACGACATGTCAAAAATCGTGGTTTAGTAAAGAGCGTAATTTATATTAAAAACCTTACTTATTCTCTTATACGATATGAATATTAAGTTAAATAATATATAATATTTAACTTAATATACAAGTCGTATAATAGAATAAGTAAAGTTTGGAATATAAATTACGCTCTTCTGTAAACCTCGATTTTTGACATGTCGTTTTGTACGTAGGGAGATATTGGGCTCAAATCTTAAACGAGCTACAAGCTAACTAATAAATAAGCAGTGATAGCCTAGAGAGATTTGAAATTCGATCTCTCACACCGGGAGCCCGGGTTCAAATCCTGGCGCGCGCCTCTTTACAGATATGCGGTTTATGATTAAATATGACTTGCTATAACGGTGAAGGAAAACAGTGAGGAAATCTGAACACTTAAGAATTGTTAAAAAAATGTTCACTAAGACGTGTCTAAGGCATCTAAGTCTGCGAACCTGTACTTGGCCACCGTGGTAGACTATGCCTTTAACATGGGTGGGTTTAACATGAGACATGGGTCTCTGGAACGATAAAAAGGATCGAAAAAAATGAATAAAAATCGAATACTACCACTAGTACATGTACGTGAGGTTGATTGGTGGCTGCTGGCGTCTAAGCTAATTCTTTGCGAAGATAACGTTTAATCATTACAATTATATGGCAATGCGGGCGAGGACTCACGCTCGTGCGCTTTTTGTACGTGAGTTTTGTTGTGAGAGAGACAGTTAAGTGTAATGAGTGTCGAACAAAGCAAATAGTACTTGATTTACAATAACTTATATAAATTGAAGTGTTTATAAAAAGTTTTTGTAACAGTAGGTACAAGAGCGGATCCAGCCTTGGCGCCAGGGGGGGGGGGGTCGCATTTTAGATGCATTCATTCCCCGATAATGTATTTGATACTAAAGTTATTATTATATTAGTTAAGTACTATATTAAGTTAATTAAACATTGAAAGTACTTAAATAAATTGTATTATGTGACAAAAACTTATAAAAACATTGTTTAACTATCTTAATTAGTGGTCCATCTAGGTCTTGGACCCAGCCTAGGGGGGGAATGACCCCCATGACACCCCCCTGGATCCGCCCTTGAGTAGGTAGATACCTATATCGTCATCTAAGGTTGAACTTTTAACTACTTACTCTCAAATGTAGAACCATAGATTGTCACAAATAAGTGTGTAGTTTGATGTGTATTCGTTTAAATGAGCAGGATACTACCGAGGTACATCCAGCTGCATTTAAACGAACCTACCTACGCATTTAAACGCATCTGTTATGCGAATAAGTGTATATGGTTTAAGAACTATTTCTCAAAAGAATAAAATATTCACTGTTCATGTTTAATGTTCAAATGTAGGGACGTGTTTATTTACCTCTAAGTTTTCCTCATATTTATGTATATGTGTAGAGTACTAAAAAATTTGTTAATAAAAAATGATGATTATTATTTCAGGTGGTGACATTGGCACTGTACACGTACTTCGTAGCGGCGCTAATGGGCCGTCAGTTGGTGCCTCCGGCTCCAGGCAGCACCTCCAAATATGAACCGGATGTGTACTTCCCCTTATTCACAGCTTTGCAGGTAATTTTGATATCTAACAAAATAATACTAACATGTTATACAAAAAAATATGGTAGAATAATCATATAATGGACGACTGCAATTATGAGAGAGTCCAAAGTATACTTGGGCTTGACAAATAATAAGTAATGTTGAAAATCGTGGAACTTACATTTCAGTACACTTACATTTCAGTACACTTACATTTATGTAGGTGTATCAAATAATTATTTATATATAACTAGAACACATTACATTTTATTCACGGCTTAACCACAAATTTTAATACTGAACATGTGTATAAAAACGTATTTAGTTATCCGCCATATAAAATATAATACATGAAATCTCCTTTAGACGGCAAATATTATAAAAATTGTGTAACAGACTTTAATAAAATCCTTCGAATCTAATATCTGAGAGCAAGGAATAAAAATCTATTTCGTTCTGCAACAAGATCGGAACTTGATTTACTTTGCTGTAAACTTTGACATTTTTATGTACAGCTTCTTCCTGCTTTTGCCTTTAATTTAAAATGACCTCACAAGAATCGAGTACCAACTTTAATGAGAAACTTAATATCAGTTTTTGCTATCTATTCCTACCGAGTTATACATAGCATATTGCTATTAGTTACAGAGAATACAATGATTGATATTTTATTGATCTATTTTCAGTTTTGTTTTTATGTCGGCTGGCTAAAAGTGGCGGAGGTACTGATAAATCCCTTTGGCGAAGACGACGACGACATTGAACTGAATTGGCTTATAGACCGGCACATTAAGGTTCGTATGAATCGGACGTACACGACCAACTTGCTTGACTGACCTTTCACTCAACTAAATGACAGTCACTGCGAGATTGTTAACGATATCCTGGTGCCATAAAAATAAACAAACGCGCAATTGGCATGCAATATTGTAACCCACAATTATGACAATGAACGGTTGTATGTGATAAATTTTCCGCGATCACTCGCTATAAAACAATCAATGATATCCAACATTATAAATTTAGCATGACTTGTATACAGTTGTCTAAAAATATGTTCTGATGATTCAGGCTGCGTACATGATAGTGGACGAAATGCATGAAGAGCATCCCGAGCTGCTGAAAGACCAATACTGGGAAGAAGTAGTGCCGAAAGATTTACCCTACACCGTCGCCTCGGAACATTATAGACGCCATGAACCACCATGTTCTGCCGACCACTATAAAGTGAAGGCCGAAGACGCGGTATACGCAAACGTCCAAGCTCCCAGGAAAAGTAATGACGAAACTTACGCAGATTATGTAAGAATTTACCTTTTTGTTATAAAATCATTATTTTATAATGCAGAAACATAATAATTAATCTGTTTGGAATAAAAGAAGGCGAAGATTAAATAATTGTACAGGCAATTGTACCGATTGGCATTCCAAATAACGTTGCTTACAAGAAATAATACAATTGTATAACATTATTATAACTATGGCAAATTTTATGATTAATGTATTATTTAGTTAATGTGTACTAACTGATATTATAACATTTGTACGGTTGACATTCGCAACATTGCGACGAATACAGAGACCTCCGTTATCCTTAAATCTATCAAGCCGTTTTGGTTGTAGAGTGTGCTCGAGTATGTATTAGACATGCAACACATGCAAAGATACAAAGGTTAAACACGGCTAAAACATTTTCATTATATTATTGTGTATTCATATTTACGTAATAAAGATGTCCTGTGAAGAAACACGTGTACCTGGTCTCAGGTAACTAAGTAACGAACTCGAAGCTCGTAGGTGTAATTGGACAATGATTACCTACCAAATTGGATAGTCTTCGCAAATGAATGTCTGCCATTTGGCAATTACGATATATTGTTCGGTATCATTAAAATATTTGTATTTCATGTAAGAGAAAATGTTATTCAATATATTTCAGGAAAGCGTGGATACGCCTTTGGTGGAACGACGAAAGAATTGGTTTCAAAGACAAATATCAAGAATGGGTTCAGTTCGGTCTGCGTCAACTGCATATTCTTCGGGCGGGTTATTCGGAAGAAATCGACACAATTCTGTAGTATACTCAAGTCCTGAAGCAGGTCAACCCGCAGCCCCGCCTCCCCCTCATCACAAGATGTCACTCTATGAGAGGCTGGTGGGACGCAAGTCAGGTCGAGGACAGCATCGCCAAAATTCTAGACATGGTGAGGACGTCAGTTACAATAAAAAGCATCATGCACAAGCTAACTAGCTCTTATGTTCGATCTCTGGTAGAGTACTAATGTATTTTTCTAAAACAAAATTCAGTTGTGGGTCAGTTGTGGTTTGCACTTGCGCGCGGTGTATGGCAATACGGTCACCCACATTTCGTGGTGACATATAACTAGTGAAACGTGGGAGTGTACTACACCCCTTTGCCTACATCCTCGGGGATATACAGGCGTGATGATACATTATTTTTGTAGTATTTTTATTGTTCAATGAAATGTGGTACACATACCTACCTGTTCAACAAATTGTATGAACCTATAATTATATAAAAAACGTACTTTGTGATATTTATTAAAAAAATACAAATGTTTTGCACGTACAATTTTATTGCACTAAAAATGTTACAAACTATTATGTGATTTTTGCCAATGACAACTGCTCATAATATTCCAAATAATTGTTTTTATATAAAAACTACCTTTTCATAACTTTTCACATAAAAACTAATAAATTTTCAGGTGGTCAAAAGAGCAATGGTTCTGCAGTTCCCACGCCATTGCGGAACAGACCCCGCATACCCACTCCGGACGTGACGAAAGAGGTTATAGATCGAGAGAATCGTCTCGCCATGGGCATGCAAAATATGGGTGTGATCATGGCACACCAAGGCTACCAGAACGAAGTACCAGTATTGGGGGCTCTAGTCCTCTCACCGATTCAAGAGTCCGACAGTGGGTCAGTGAACAACACGCTGCACGCAGGACAACCCGGAACGACAGCGCTAGCACAAGCTGTCTTAACGCCCAGCTTAACGTCCGGTATGACACCCATGTTGACCGCCGCGCCCGTAGTGTCTTCAGCTACGCTGACCTCGATTGGCGTATCGCAAATAACACTAGTGAACGGCTCCGCACCTTCGACGCCGCGAATGGACCGAGGTTTCTCTACTCCACCCGTATCAAGAGCCACGATCACCGAGTTGCCCTCTGACCGGGACAGTGAACACAGCGGTACCGGAACTCCATCTAATTTTACACGTAAACCCAATGGATCAAAACGAGGAGAGGTTTATGTATGAGATACATGTGATTGATAAGAGACTTAGAGAAGTGAACTCCTCATAGCCCGTTTTAATACCAAGTTATTAATGTTTAATGTTAATTGAATTCGAAATTTGTAATTCGGAATACCTTTTTATTAATACTATTGACTGAAAGAATTCATTAAAAGGAGGAATATATTTCATTTAATTTTATATTAAATTTAATCATAAATAATGTTTAATCTTAGATTAAATTATACTAAAAAAAATGCGCACAGAATATTCTGAGCTTTGGTGATTGAGAACTTTTACCTGCTGAAAATGATGAATAAAACATTCCTTTGATTATAAGGACTAATAGGTCCGGATTTAGGAGAAGGCAAGCGGGGTCAGCAACATTGGCATATTTCCTTCCAAACTTTTATTTTGCATTGTCACTAAGAATACTTGCACAAATATAACAATATTGTCATAAATATATCAGAAAGCCCTGATTGCAAGTTTCCATTTACTATCAATTTTTTATTTGTTTCAGCATTTTACTTGTAATACTTTTTGTGTAATTTATAATTTATACCCATAATTTAAGAGAAAATAATTTGGAAAATAATTAATAATATTAGGGGCCTCCACTCTTTCGTTGTCCCAAGGCTCCACTTCTTCGTGGCCCCAGGGTGTCCAGACTTCCAAATCCGGCCCTGAGGATTAATATGCGTATTGATAAATCATAACAGAAATTCGTATTATTTAGATAATTCTAGGCACCGTCTAGATAGCGGCCAGACGTAAACAAGTACAATAAGCTATAAGATCGCGACGTTGACGATAACAAATTATCGGTAATTTGATATCTTCTTTTGGTTTATCTTTGTAACAAATAAAATCATGGCATGAGAATTGATTTATAAGAATTTGGAATAGAACTGTCTCTGAAAAGCACATACAGTCCAAAGGTAGGTTAAATGGCAATTAAATAAAAGCGTGTCAAAAAAATTAAAGGAATTTATGGATCCCTCTGGGTATATTCGGAGACTTAACCAGTATATCCTTCATGGTTTGGTTTGATCTAAGGTAAAAGCGGTATTTGTTGATAATTTTAATATGATGACCTCTAAATGAATTGAAGGTTTTAAATTTAAGTCAGTAATTATTTGAATAGATATTGTTGATTCAATCGAAGGATTAAATTAGTACCTAAACAAAGGGTTATGTGAGAATATATAAATATTATGTATTAACAACACGTTACTGCGCCGGAACGCTTATTCCGCAAAACCTGTTTGTAGTAAAGGTTAATGGCGCTGGTATGTTACCACAACGTATTTTACATTACGTAGGTAATACCTACTGATACGATGAGAAATATTTTCATTTTCAACACTACAGCGATATTTAACGTCACCTAACACAAATTATAATGTGCAGGGAATTAAACGTCCATTACAAACAGTGGCTTTCTCTAAATCTTGCCGAGATAGTTAAGCAGCTGGACGACTTATTGTAGGTACTGCATACGGTTGCCCACACCACACGTTTACCAGTGGATAAACGCAGTCCGTAAAACATTGGAACGCCAGGACAAATAGATAACTCAATCGGATTTTTTTATTACTATGGTGTTTTATATTACAGAAATTACACTTAAGTATCCTCATAAGAAATTATTCACATGTGAAGTATACAATGTATTTAAATAAATTTCAATTAATTTTTAATAGAAAGGTTAATTAGATTAATATCCACTTTCATTTGTAGTTCTTTTTTGTTTACGTTAAGAACTAAAAATAGGTCCATGTAATTCGGTTTTTATGAAATTTGTGTGTTTTGTCTTAAATCTGACGAATGACGAAAACACAAGTGGTGCTTGAAAATGTGATTGATATTTTTTGACGAATCTCTTGTTGAATGTGTTATCGAATTTAATGGAAACTCTTTTTATTGATGTAGTCGACTAAGAGTACTATTTTATTTACTAGAATGCATAGATGCACAAACAGGGATTGAATTGTATTACTTTCTATAAAGTAGTTGAATGAATTACTTCTTTTATTATTTACTTTCGCCCTAAGTTCAGTATTTTTTTTTAATGTGTTCATGTATATAGTGCAATAGCTTACCGAGGCTACGATCTTGGTTTATCCTTGGCCACTTATACACTACGTTTTTCTTCTAATTTTTTATAATATATTATTAGAAAAAATATTATTATTAATTCATAATAATGATATTTCTTCTAATTGTTTTTATAGTTCCTTGTTTTATTATATATGTTTCGAGACCATCTTTAGGGCAAAGCAGAACAAAATAGGGACCGAGAACAGTAACACCAGAGCGCGCGCAACTTCCGGTAGGTGTGCTACCTCTATAGTTAGTGCCCGGTCCCTATACCGTCATATGAAAGCTAACGATTATATCAACCACAATAAGAGTGACTGTGTCATACTACTGTGACTTTGTCAACTATATTCTAGGTTAAGACCAATAACTGTGGGGAGAAACGCTAACTGAAGACTTAAATACATTTTATGGACAAATAATTAAATGGTATTATGTTAACGAAAAAATATTCCAATTATTTTTTTTGTTTAACTTAAAGTTATTTATAACTAAATGATAGATAGTAGTCTCAATGTTACAGATTAGAATAATTGCTAAACATTTACTGTTCTATTCAATATGAGACTATAACTCAATACACTGGTATCAGGGATAACTGTTTTCAAATGTAAACAATACTGCCAAATGAAACAATATGCCTTGCCTTATACAAGTATTTATCATATACAGAATAATTCTAAAGTAACGATATATGCTTATACATAACAATGGGAATATGTTTATACATTACAAAGGCAATATGCTTATACATTACAATATGAATGAATAATGATTTTGCTCTGTGGGATTTGAAATAAAAATAACTCCAGCCTTTTATGGATTAGGTTTGGCTTTTTAATAAAGCACTCCAACCAAAACTAAAAGTTGCGTTTCTTGTTTTACATCATCATCATCCTCAGTCTATTACCGTCTACTGCAGTACATAAGCCTCTCTAATACCATGTCACTGATCTCGATCTTCAGTTCATTGCATCCAACCGCTGCCAACTAGCCGGAGTTTCCTATGCTACCGATCACTTGCACCGTGAGTGTCCACGCTTCGGCTGCGTATGTTATAATAGATAGCACACACTCATTTGTCTTTTGTGTTCACGCTTTGCGCTATTTGTGACGAAAATACCTAAACGCACGTTTCTTGTTTACCACCTTATTAATTAATAGAACATGTAGGATTAATGTAATTAAGTGTCAGTTTTTCAATTTCAATTCAACTCAAGCCCTAAGAGGACGAAGTAAAACATAAAAATATAATATTTAATTATAATAAATAATGACTGCCTCGTTGGTCGTGTGGTTGCAAGTGCGACTGCAGATCGGGAGGTCCTGGGTTCGATACACGGGTCGAACACTACAAAAGAATTTTTCTAATTTCGAAATTTTCTGATTTAGAAAATTACTAGAACATTTTCTAGAAAAATTTCTAGAGAATCTAAAATGAAATTAAAATTCCGGTTGTGGTTCGGAGTCTGGATATGTGCCCGATTGATGGCGATAGGCTCACCACCTATTCCATAGTGGGACGTAAAAACATATGCGGTGAGACGTGGGAGTCTTCTGCATTCCTCTGCCTACCTCTTCGGGGATTACAGGCGTGAAGATAAAAAAAAAAAAAAGAAATGCCTTGTTGGTCGAGGTGTTGATGTTGATGATGTTGGCCGCGTGGTTGCAAGCCCAACTGCCGATTGAGAGGTCGTGGGTTCAAATCCGAGGTCGGGTGTTATCGGAGTATTATTATTAGAATTTTTAGTCAAAGTTTATAGTATTGTCTTGGAATTTGGATTTTTGCCTAGCGTAAGGTATCGTAAGTGGTGACACATGGGAGTGTATTACACTGCTCTGCATATCTCTTCGAGAATTGCAGCCATTATGTTACGTTATTATTTTGTAATCATTGGACCCTATCATTTCTAGCATTTAATAATATTACACGTAGGTATGTTCTGATATTTTTTTTATTTCCTATTTTAATTTAATGAACTTTGTATTGTATGATATGACAATTGTTGTACTATACAGTATTGCTATTAGTTAGTTATCTATCTATCTCAATATTTGAAGATACAGATGCTGTTGCTTCTAACACTTGTGCTTACCAAAAGCTGTATCAAACATTCTTCTAGGATCGCTGACATTGTATGTTAATTGATGAATATTGATTATCAATAAACAAAATAATGGATTAAAATTGAAGCTACACTTGATTTTTTTATCGTCTAAACTCATCACCACAACCTTTCTTAGTTCGCTGCTCCTGCTATTTTTTTATTTTTATATATTCTCTTCATATTTAAAATACCGTTGCGATTTTGTGCTCAGAACCGCTATTTACAATACGAATCTATTAAAAAACGAATCAAACAATCATAAAGAATAAGCGAAAATCAATGTCGATATCTACATACTCACATCCCATCACTATTAATGCAGCAATCTGTGCATAAGCGCATTCTGTCACGATTCCTCTACGTGTCGAAACCGCGACTTATTTATACAACGCTAAATATAGTTACGCGCGTTCCTTTGCTGCTATTCTACGCGAACATTATACTGCCGTTCAAATGTAGCGCGAGATGGACGTTTATTGTGCGATTGCGCAATGTATACGAATTTGTATGGTACTACGTATGTATGAAACAGCCCAGCACAGTTGGCTCTTTGTTGGGTTTTCAAAATAATGTACTGCTGTTACTACACTGCTGCAGTGCCTTATTAGTAACAGACACATTTCTATTACACGGTCAATTATTCTCTTGTAACATGTTGTGATATGTCTGTGGCTTAATAGTTTTCATTTCGTATATTTTTTTGTTCTTGCTGTATATATTTTCCTTTAATGATTTTCTATTTTCGATGAAGTTTCATAACAAAATATAGTACAAAAGTCATTGTCATTGTTTCTATCTCGGTGTCATACTCCCTTTCTCATTGCTCACATTGAATTTTTAAATCCAAACTCTAAAGTAAACGTTTAGCGGCCAACCGTCGATAGTGTCTGCAACATCGTTACCGTTTACCGACACTATTGAACATAAATGTTTATATAAAGAAATAAAAGTAGCTTCACGCCTGTAATCCCCGAAGAGGTAGGTAGAGGAATGCAGAACATTCCCACGTTTCACCGGTTACCTTTAAGTCCCACTATGGAATAGGTGGTGAGCCTATTGCCATGCATCGGGCACATTTCCAGACTCCGAACCACTACTA
>DWEJ01003140.1:0-10713 GCA_018245835.1 Mysoria sejanus stolli | reverse complement strand
GTTTACATTTAAAACAATTTCAATAAAGCCAAACTCTTTTGAGTAACGCAATAAAGCTCTAGACAAATTTGGTACGCATAGGCAAACTTTTTACACAGTTCAAAGATTAAGCGACATCTCTGTTCTGTCGTGATTTACTTGCAACGTCCTAAACTTACAAGACATAAAGTAGGATATTTTCCATCAGTACCTATACAATGGTCACTGGTAATACAGATGACCAAAATACAACACACAATATGGGGATCCTTTATCAAGAAACATGAGAAGACGACAGATCCATTGTTTTCTGAAACAATTGTTTGAACCTAAATTATTTACATATTGACGTATCAATTGAATTTTGGAAGTTAGATCAGTTTGAAGAGATCAGGAACAGTCAGAGAATTAAAACTACATAGTTATATAAAGGTTATATAACTATTTTTAATCCTTTCTCATTTAACTCGAATTCTATTACCTTCAAATTGTGGTTCATGAAACATTATTTTGTGGGGTTTATTTAAATAAGACATTATAATTATGAATACAGTTACATCAAGAGTCATTAAGTTAGCACTATAAATTTAAAAACTGCTTCCATAACACTCATTATGACATGCCATTGCACCAATATTGTTATCAACAAATCAATTTTGTTTTATACACATTTGCGCTAAGGTCAATTCCAACCTTGGTGATTAACTAGTGTCATTTAGGTACATTTTGAAAATGTTAAACAAGCGATCTTTTAATACTTTTCCTATAATCAGTGTCATTCAACATGCTATCTCTGTTTTAGGATTACATTATGAAACAAACAAAACTCCCAAAACTCGAGATGTAATCTAATGAACAATGTCATAACTTATTTTTTTTTAATATTGAAGACTACGTTAAACAAGAAACTATAAGTATTTCTAACATAAACTACATCTGACTTACAAAAACGTTAAGGAAAATTAACAAGTAAAAAAAATGAAAATTTTGCTTGCTTACCATAGAGTAACTTTAAGTTATTATAAAAATACTATCGAAACTGACTTATTTTATACCACACCTACAAACTATAAAATTATAATCCAATATGGCAGCCTACCATTTATTTTTTAATTAGTACATGTGAATTTAAAAAACTTTTAGCCTACCAGCCTAAAAGTTTTTTAAATTCACATGTACTAATTAAAAAATAAATGTACATTAAAAAGCCATACATTATTTTCAGTGTAACTATGTATTCACATTTACACTCATTAAAATCTTAATAAATCACTCTTTAATCACACACACTAAGTACTTAATAAACCTGTTTCACCTCAAGGAATAAAACGAAGTCAAAACTATCAAAATTGTAAAATGCATCAATCAATATAATTCACTCGGTATTTGACAGCTTTGTAACCAGCCACAAGGTGGCTGGTTACACTTTATTAAATATTGAAAAACGACAAAACTTTCCTTTAATCACCTCAAATTGCTTTCATTCAATAACCCTTATAATGTAGAATTCTACCATAACAAAGAATTACACAATCATTACTTTCAATTCTAATCTTGCACTAAAAATTGAGATCAATATATGTAAATTATTCAACTGAAAACGTACGCAAATTTATGTTAAACTGTATAACACTTAACACTTCACAATCAAACCTCAGATCTTGATATTAGAAATCCTATTTTTCCATCCAATCAAATCTTAATATACTTATCGACATTCAACCATTAATTTAATGCTGAAAACAGGAGCCCAACCATCCTAATTCACTCTATCCATCAGGTCAATCAGCGTACTATTAAATTACACTTAAAAACTGATGTATATACAATACTGAAATCCAGCCAGTGGTCATTAACAATCCTTGACTTATAACAATTTGAACTGCAAATAGTGTCTGGTCACAGATAAATTATATTTCCTTTGCATGTTTTTTTCATTGTATACTATATTTCTAAAACAGTGAAAAGTAATAGTAATAGGGTTATTTGAGTAAGTTTAAGTTTACCGGTAGCATGGCGTTCAATAATTTATACAACTCATCAACAATATAATATAGTTAATTTTGTATTTATTACTAGATCTAACGCCTTACAGACGTAATTTACGCGATATTTTCATACTACGACCATACAAACGTTAATACCATTATCATGTTCCACATTTTTCTAGACTGTAAATTGTCCATAGAAAAACACCTATCTATATTTTCAAAGCATTGATGAAAAAGAAGGAATATTAAAAATTACTCATAACACATGACATAATTAAAATGTACAATACATATTAATGTAAAAAACTAATAATCTTACAATATTCATTTTGTCATAGTCTATAGACCTAACAGTACTTGTCAGAGGTATGTTTCCATATAATTATGTGTATAATATATCAATTTAATAATTACACTTTTCTCAATCACTTAAACTAATCTTCAACTGTTAATTATTCCGTCACATAAATAACATTTAAATTCTATAACTTACAAATGACGACTGTTCTATTATTATAGTTATTCCTCAATCGTAATTACAGTTAAAATATTATCTTGAAAACCCACAGAGTCATCGTCCACCAAATCTATCACACCATCATCTCGCGACTTGGAAGTGCTAGGATCTTCTTTTTTCTGGTAGAGAGATAGCACATCAGATATGATAGGGGTGTGGACCATTGAGTGCATATTACCATCCACGTCATCAGCTGAATTTTGACTTTCATCATCTAATGGTATGTGATTGACCTCATCATCAAATATCTCAAGTTTACTCTCCAACGGCATATTGAATTGTTCCTCGTCCGGCATATTAATATCCTCCTCTTCGTTATCAGTGTACCCATAATATTTTTCATCATCCTTTTCATCCTTTGGTACATAGGAATTTATTAGTTCCGGCAAATTGGCATCACTGGTAAATACTTTAGACGGGTCCGAGTCCTCCTTGTCGCATTCATGTTTCGAGAACGCACGAAAAGATGTGAAATATTTTTGACAGAGCTGGCATTGGTTCTGGAGATGCGCCCGGTAGTGGTTGTGCAGGTTGGGGAACTCTTCGCCGCACACCACGCACGTCTCCTCTTTGACCGTCGCTCTGTAATGGAGTTTCTTAAGACTTTTATGCACCGACTTCATGTGCCTTGTGAAAGGTCCGTACTTGATAAATTTTTCACCGCAAACTCTGCATTTTATAGGCTTTTTGTTATATTTCCTGCTTCGGTGGGAAAATGCGTGAATATTAAAAGCGTCGATTGTTTTAAATTTCAAATTGCAGAACCTACATGATATGGAGCCTGAACATTTATGAATTTGATCGTGCAAGCGCTTGGAATTCTTCCTGGTTATGGGTTTGAAACAGAACCGACACTCTTCGTACTTCTGCACGTCTTTGTTGACAATATTATCACTTGATTCGTCTTCCGAATCGATGGCGCAAAGATGGTTATCGAAATCGATGCGAGAAAAAAAGTATTCGTTACATTTCTTACACTTATTCTCTTCGTGATATTCTAGATGTCTATGAAGGTTGAAGAATATTTTGTCGCAAATAGGACATTTCTCTTCTATGGACTCCTTGGGTAAAACGATCCACTCTTTGTTGTCACCATGAACATTCTTCATGTGGTGTACCATCTCTCTGAAAGCGACAAACTTTTCGTCGCAATGCATGCACTTCGTGGGATTGTCCACGTTCAACTGCGCCAAATGGTGTGGTTTGTGTTTTCTGTACAGAGTCAAGCTATGGAATTTTCTGTTACAGTAACGGCATCCGTAGTAGCCCACTGTCCGATGATAAATCTTATGGCCGTTGAGAGCGTATTCGTTTTCGAACACTTTAAAACAAAAATCGCAAACAATTTCCTTTTTACCCTGCGCAGCCTCCTTGAACACTTTGATACCGTGTTGTGTACGCAAATGACAGTCCAATTTCACTTGCAAGTGGAAAGCCTTGTAACACACTTGACACTTTATCTTTCTCGGATATATTTCTGTGTTTCCTAATAGTTTCTTTTTATCACAACTGAATGTTAAATGACCCTCCAAAAATCTTAATGAGCTGAAGTAATCGAAACAATAATTGCATCTAAGTGAATTATGGTAATCAATATGTCTCTCAAAGTTGCTCTTGCTGGCTAAGATTTTGAGGCAGATGGAGCATTGAAACTCTTTCAAGGGGCCATCTAATGTTTGCATAGTGCGTTCCGCGATCCAGGTCTCGTTGATGTTGTGGGCGTCCCGGAGATGATAATGGAGATCATACCCTTTTGTAAATTTCTCCTCACAATGCGGACAACTAAGAGGATTTTCTATATATTTTTGACACAAGTGACTTTTAATATGTACGTTATGATTCTTTAACGAGATCGTTTTTTTGCCGCAAAATTTACATTTAAAGAACTCTGGCTTCCTTAAATGAGCCTCTTCGTGACTTTGCAGCCTTCGCTCGTCGAGGAACACCTTGGCGCACAGCTTGCACGAATAATAGCTGGGCGGAGGCGCATCTGGGTCTTCCTTGATCATCTTGCTCTCTGGGTGTGTCCGCCTCAAGTGTCGAATAAGTTTCACCAGATCTGGATAGTATCTGGTGCAGATTGGACATTTCACCTTATCTTTTCTCAATCTTTCAATTCGTTTCTTATGAGAATGATGATCAAAATTGTGTCCTTTTAAATGCCGCTTGTAAAAGTTCTCATCGATGTAGCCCTTTCCGCATATTGAGCACTTGTAAGGACCATTTTCATCTTCATAATGAAATCTAATATGGAGTTCCAATCGTTTCTTATTTGTGAACTGGAGGTTGCATATGGGACACTCGTGTCGGTTTCCGTAAAGAGAAGTTTTCGACCTGTGCCAAATCATGTGGTGCTTGAGAGAATTCTCCGAGTCGCAAACTTTATTACAGATGGCACATGTGTGTGTACCATCGAATATATTCTTGTCTGCTGTATTGGGTAGCACAGAGCCAACAATAGTATTAACGCTCTCGCCACGCTTGTAGTGTATCGCCATATGAGACAGGTACACCTTTCGATACTGAAATACCCGTTTGCAAATCGAGCACTGATAGTCTTTGGTTTTGAAGCGAGTCTGCTTATGGAAATTCATGTGTGCCTGCGCCGCGCGAAGGTGTTTGCTCTTTCGGTTGCATATGGAACATGTGAGCAGCTTCGGATCCAAATTCGTATCGTTATAGTGGACGCGCATATGCATTTTGTAGTGACATTGAAACCGGAATACCTGCAAAGATAATAAAAGGGAACTAGAGAGATGCCAAACATGTCAAAAACTTACAACAAAATGAAGATGCAAACTTTTGTTCAATTTAACATATTTTGATCCAAGAGAACGTATGATAAGATTTTATTCCTACCTAGAAATGTAAGTTCATAAATATCATACCCTTACCTCTTTGCAGACAAAACACTCGTACTTTTTCTCCATAACTTTGCCGACATTCGTGTGCCAATTCACATGTCTTTTGAGTGAAATCAATGTAGGCATCTGCTTATTACATATGGGGCAAGTGAAACCGCTCAGATTGACCAGCGGCATATTACCCAGGGCGGAGACCTCACCAAAGCCGTTGTGACTCTGGATCGCGTCCAGGGGTTCCGCCTTCGTCACAACGACTTCACAAAAATCCGCCAGATCCGGCGCAGACGCGTGCTGCTTCGGTGTCTGCTGTTTCAGCCGATGCACCATCTTTATATGATTTGCTAATGAGCTGCAACTCTTGAACTTCTCGTCGCATTCCATGCACGTGTAGAGATTCCTAGGCTTTATATTTTTTGATATATGAGTTTGGTTGTGCTCGTTTATTGCACTCACTTTCATCTCGATGTCGCAAATCAGACAGCGGACCGAGCAATCCTTGAGGTTTACTTTCGCTCGCTTTGTCCCGGCCGTCATGTGATGTTTAGTGCGCTTGTGTTGTAATAAAAGCCTCTTGTACGAGAATTGTTTCTCACAAATATCACATGTGTTGTCGTCTTCATCTTGACTAGACTCAGACTCTGATTGTTGAGCGGTTTCAGTCAACAGATCCATTGATTCATCTTGCTCCTTGTCTGGTGGTTCCGTTTTAACACTTACCTGTTCTTGTGAATGTTTTGCAATATGTGAGTCCAAAGATTTTTTGTAAGTAAATTTCTTATCACAAATTTCACATTTTAATGGTCCATTTGATACTTTGGAATTACTGTACTCAGATAGCACTGACATTGAATCGTCAAGCGTGCTCGCTCTAAAAAAAAAATTACTGTATTACATTTTAATTTTTATAACCTGCATACATAGTAATAAAATAAAACAAATTTTCCCCTATCATTAATTAAAAAAATGACACTTTTTTCTTCTATTACTCAATAATGACGCTATGGTTTTCTTCTACTCAATAATGCTTTAAACTTATGTAACACATTTGTAATGATTCGTCTGTTATCATAATATCCATAAGGAAACTGATACACAGGACTACCGAGATCTTAGAGCTTAGGTTCAGAGATATTAAAGTTGCGCCACAGAGAAAAATATCAGTGGCGCAACCTGTGGCGTCATTCTAGTCTTTCTCAAATAATTACTGGATATTGTCTGGAACGACTAGTGTGGCACATATTGTAAGTTGGTGGTCTATTGTACAATGACAATACTAATAATGCATATGCCAAAATGGATGAATATTTTAGGACAAGCAACCAAAAAATCACACATTCACTTTTAGAATCAGTTACTCTTGCATGTATGTATATATATGATCCTGTGATTTGGTTAATATGGACATGCAAATTTAAAAAGACCTAAATCCAAAGCGCAAAGCAGATTTCATTATTGATTTACCCACTTTGCTACACTGACATTTAGCACAACAGATGGTCATGATAACATGAGTGAAGTCATTCATTAACAGGTTTTGGAAAGAAATTTTTTTTAATGATTACTTACTTAAAATATGTCAAACATTTTGATTTAATTACCTGGATTCATTATCACCATGGTCATCCACTTCAGACACATGACAAGAAAGGTGTACAAGCAATTGTTCTTCAGAGGTGAACTTCTTGCTACATATTCGACAGTTAAAACGCTTTGGAGACCCAGATGAAGTTGACGTTGTTGGAGTAGCTTGCATATAATGGGCTTTAATATGAAGATAATAGGATGCCTTTTTAGTGACAATTTTTTTACATAGCGGACACTCAAAACTGCCTGTGTATTTTCCTTTAATGCATGCATTGAAGTGAGCGTTGTGAGAGTAATAATCCGTAAATGGTTTTTGACAATACATACAAGGTAATGTAATTTTCCCGTTCTCAGGCTGTGGTATCGCAACTTTTTCATTTTTGGGCGCAGCCGCGTGTACCACCCTTAGGTGTTTCTCCAAATTTTCAATGCATTTAAATTTGGCACTGCATATTTCACAATCAACCTTTGGTGACCGTTTTCCGTCTATCGGCTCCAGTGCTATTTTGAGCTCTTTCATTGGCGGTATGCAAATATCATAATGCCGTTTCAACATTATTTTCAACTTGAATCTTTTCCCACATTTGTCACAATTCAGTTGATCGTCGTCGTCAGTAGCGTCCTTCGAATCGATCGTCGTGACCATTTCAGTTTCGCGTTCACTTTCCTGCTTCGCTTTTTTTTCTTTTTCTGATGCGTGCATCCTCATATGATTAATTAAACCCCTATTGCTGTCGAAACGTTTATTACACTCTTTGCATCTGTGCTCTAGAAAATCATCAGAGTCCGTTTCAGCAGAGAAGTGCGAAGGACTGTTATATTCATAATCAGAATCGGTATAGTAATTTGTTTTAGGTCGCTTTTGCGATTTTCTGAGTTCTTGAACACGTTTATTGGTACCAGGTCTGTTGTCATGGGACTGGCTACTCGTGGAAGCATTGTCTAAACTTTCGTGGCTCCTTTTACGAATACGACCCATAGGCGTACCTTTTGTTTGGAGTGATGATAAAGGCTTATTGGATATGTCTGTTTGATTCGAAAATGCCGAGTCACTGCTTTGTCTATTCGGTTGTTGTAGGGTGATACTAAATCCTGAAAACATTTGATGTTTTTTAAATTACAATTGTTAATGTTTATGCCGCAATTGTAAAATACTATACAATTTGCTCAAATATATGTCTTTACATATAAAATAAAAAAAATTGCCTCACCAAAATTTTCTGTTTTTTATATGATGAAAAATACATATGATTCAAATATACCTATTTTTTTATTCTGTTATTACTATTTTAGGCTAATTATTTTAAAAGCATTTTGGATGTCTAAATTTCAAAATTTCGTTGTTTTGGAAAGATTATAATTTTTATTACTATTGTGTTAAAACGGTGCCAATATATTTAGTAGCTTTAGTACATTTCAATTCATGACAATATTTTCGTGTTCTAATTATGAAATTTAGCAAAACATGATGCATAGTACAAATCGCATACAGATTTATATTTAAAAACACTGTACCTGGAGGTGGAACATAGTTGCGCCTCAATTCTTCATCTGACCTTTCGCACTGCTGCTTAAAAATATGTGCACTGCTAAGCTTTTGGATGCATTCTGCACAAATTTTGTCAGGAAGACCATCACCTTCATAGACCTACAAGCAAATTAAATTGACGTTAAAGTTTAGGATTGAATGTCTTTGATATTTGTAAATTCTTTAAAATACAGATTGAATAAACAAGAGGAGAATATGAGAAATACGGATTCATACAGATATGAAACAGTTACAAATAACAAAAATAAATACTACTTGAAATGGTTAAAATTGTAATATGAAAAATATTTTGCATCAAATGACATAAGAAGAAAAGTCGATAATTCTATCAATGTAATAAAATGTTATCAAATATTCATTATATGCTTGTCTATAGTGCCTATCTGAAAGTCAAATTCATGAGACGCAATTTCTCGTGAACCTGGAACGAACGGCATTCCATTACAATTCGAACATCGATTGTGGTCGACAAATCAGTAACAATTTGAGAAATGTCATTACTGTGCATTATAAGACGTAAAAAATACGACGCCGAATTTCTTGGATTGTGTTGTGCGTGTGAAAAAGTAAGATGGCCAAGATTGGGCTCATCATCAAATTTATAATGCTCATTAAACCCTGAGACGAGAAGTAATTCTACACTAGGCCAACATTTAAAAGTCAACTGTTGTTTTTAATTTACATCGTTAGGCGCAATGCATTTTGTACAAGACAATATCATGCTCATTTTTATTAGAATGCAACTGTTTTTGTAAAATTCTCGATATAATGAGAATTATAAAATTGCACACACTATTGCAGATCCAAGAAAAAATATTATAATACTTGCTGAAAACGCTGTTACAATAACCAGATACATATCATCGATTCGTATAAAATTTCATGAGCGGTTCGATTGTGGACATCGACCAGCTATTTGACTATGAAGAGAACCATTGTCAAAAAATTGCAGATGATTTTTCATCCCACCTACGCTACGAATTTGTGAAAATAAATAAATGGCTGGCATGCCATGTGATATCGACATCGTCATCACGACTGCGGGTGAACGAGCGAGAGTTAATACACCAACAATTAAGAAAGTACCCGTTGGTACGTCAGAAAAGAGATATTGTGTTTTATCGTCGTAATAACAAATAGAAATACGCGTTCGAAAGGCAGAGAGCAATCCTATCTGAGTTCTTTCCTAGACGTAGGCCTCCGCTGAAGGGTTTTACCCATAATCTCCAAACTGGGCAAGCTGTTTTGTGATTACAGGCCTACTGCACTTCTTTTCGGCTTCGTTGAATTATCTGATCGATTGAGCCTACAAAACTTAATCCAAGATGAGATAGCAAACTGTTTCACGGAACTTTTAAATTTGGAGTTACTCACAATTTGCAAACACACATACTGCAAGTCCCGAAATTATATTTGCAAGTGTTTTCGAATGCCTACATAGTTTATTTTTTGCCAAATAATTTAATTTGGAACAATGGGTAGCCAATGTGTCACTACTGCGCATAAAGGTTACAAACCGTCTTGATCGAGTCTTTCCTTGGTTGGACGAATCGTTATTGTGCAACAGGACGTGCATAATCATTGTTGAGGTTAGAGTTTCACGTATTTCCACAATCTTAATGACCTTAAAGGCGTTCTTGTCATTAGCGGCTGTAGATGGGGTAAGGCTCCCAGTAGCCTTTGCCGACTATCATTCTCTTTGGCACAATCATCGATCTTACAAAAGTATTGTTACCAACTACTCATTAGTTCCACAAAGGATATGGCGTATTATAGTTGATACTTACATTGTTGATATTATTTATTCGATTCTTCGATTGTTACTTATTCGGTTAATTAATTAACATTTGACTTTCAATGATAAAACTATATAAGTAGGGTAGAAGATTATTAAAGGGTATTCGATGTACGACCATCGGTTAGGACGTTACTATACATGTTAAATAGACTTTGTGTGTGAAGATCGTCTCGGCATTTCATCATGCAAAAGCCACGAAAGTAACACTAATTAATAAAAATAATTCAGGTGTGATCACTATCACATCTCTAAATAGAGATGTTGATGGAGTGAGCGCCGCAGTAAAAGTGGTCCTCGATACGCTTTTTTTTTTCTCCGGAATAATTAAAGTGGAATAGTGGTCTTAAAGCCTTCGTCGGATGCGACCCCCTTTTGAGGTTGAGGGGGCGCTAGCGGAGTTGCCTAGGCAACATCCGCATGGTTTTTAACAC
>DWEJ01003139.1:0-10715 GCA_018245835.1 Mysoria sejanus stolli | reverse complement strand
GTTCCACTATGCAAAATATGTGGTGAGCCTATTGTCATACACCGGGCACATATACAGGCTCCGAGCCACTACTAGAAAATCTAAATTAGAAAAAAATAATAACGCCCTACTCCAGGTAGAAATTTGTATCCAGAACTTCGCGATCGGCAGTCGCACTTGAATAAAGACAATATATAAATACTTAGGCAAATTTATTTATTATTATAATTTCATTGATTAAAACTTCTTTAGAACTAGTCATATCACAGCCATTTCATAACAGATGTTCATAACGAATATAATCAGTATAGTAGAGAAGTTTCTGACCGATCGTAATAGAATTTCCTTATGTTGTATTGTACATAAATTTTAAAACTTGAATGATTTGAAAAACTGACGTTTGCTTTTTCGAGCCGACTTTCTAAGGTTATATTTCATGTATACAAAAAAAACACCATTAACATTTGGTAGTTAATGAGATTTTAATTGTAAGAAATAACCTTTGTTAATGGACATGCATAGATATTAGGTCCATTCACGCCTTTGTTTCGTTCAAAGGCTAATGGGGTCCCGTGTTGGGCGGTTATTCAAGTGTCAAGAAGATGAATGTCAGGTTATTTATGGGGTTGCTGTGAAAAAATGGAATTTCAGATACCTGCGCATGACGCTAACAGAGAACTTTTCGGAATATATACGGTCTGTTGAGTAATGTTCCTTTTTGTATTGTTTTCATCCCCGCAGGTAAGCAAAATATTTTGCGTATACAATGCGTTGATGGCTTTATTAATATAAAAAATAAAGTTCGTTTTTCTAACTGTTCAAAATAAATTTGCTTTTATTTAGTCATTTTAACATTTTGAACTTAAAATCATGTAGGTATTAACCTATTTCATTATTATTATTTGATGCTTAAATGCATGAGTGATCTAGATTTTCTAGATGCTGATTTTTCATAACGTCACATCATTCAATAATAAGCTGCATATAAATCAGTAATTACAAGTCAGTTTAATATACGCTATCAATACATTATAACAATCAGGCCTAGATCAACTTAATTAAGTAACACATTATACTTCAAAATCTGCAATACAAAAATATCCGTTTTAGGATGCAACGTATTGTTATATTCTTAATCTTATAAAAAACGTCCATAACCCGTGTAATCTCGTAAAACATGAAATGAACTTACAATAGCTTACGCGAATCTCAACTGGCGGTCCGTATTTTCCGGCATGCAAACGCCCGTCTTAGATAAACAGAGGCGCGCTGTTCTCGTGACTCCGCGATGGAGAGATCGCGTCGCACCGACCGCTCATGCAATATTCATGCGCAGAGAATGCGGCAATTTCAACAATATATTCCTTGTTCCGCAACCGAGCAGATGTATTTCATACTGCCCCTTCTGAACACGCCCCGTGAAATTGTCCGTCTATTCTGAGCGCTAGTGATCACTGAAGACATTGCATGTTAATTGTAACGCGACTGTGCTCAACGAATAATCAATATTGAATCCTTGCTAGTTGTAGAGTATTTAGTAGATACAGTCATTAATACAAATATGTTTTTAATGTGGAACAATATGAAAGTAACCGTAGTCGTTAAAGCATTGTGCTGGGTCATCTTTAACGCCTTATTTCATTTACCTTATTTTCAAGAAATTTAAATTTAACGCCGTTTGTCTTCTACTTTGTTTGTTACTTGTTTTATTGTTGAAAAACGTTAACTAAAACCCACACTGACCCACCGGTGTTGAGTGTTTGTAATAAAGTTCAAAATATACAATGATGCTAAAGCTATTTTGAAAAGAAGATTTCGTTATGCGGATATTTTTGTCTTTCAACTGTTAGTTATATGTAACCTTAAAAGTTGTGCTCGTAAAACCACCTCCCTAGTACATCATCGCAAACCTTTCAACGACTTGCTACAACGCGATGTTAGGGTCATGTCACACTACAAGCTAACAGAGAGGGCTATTGTTATGATTAAAAAAATATTAGGACATTATTTATTTCTGCGATAAATGCTATCTTATCAATCTCATTACAATATATGTCCAATTACATCTTAAGATTAGGTAGACAAATAGCACTACAATATAGACATATGTTATCAGTATTATACATCTACAAGAAGACATTTTAATTATCTAGTAATTCGCTAGTAGTTTGGTAAATCCCTAATCGAGTGGTAGCTAGCGCGACTGCAGATCAAGAGATGCTGGGTTCCATTCTCCGGTCGGGTTTCTAAAATGTTTTATTGATATTTCTAGTCACGATCCGTAATTTGGATTTATATCCACTGTATCACCTATTTCACAGTCGAAGGTAAACGTAACTGACAAAACGTGGCAGTGTATTACACTATTCTGCCTACTTCTTCGAGGATTAGAAGCGTGATGTTACGTTTATTTCGTTCAGCATTCGTTTCAAAATTTGGCCGGCATTTGCAATTATTCCTGACATAAAGTAGCAGTTTGCCCCACTTATACTCAGGCCCCAGGGACAACGAAGCATTTTGAACAGTCTAAGTTTAAGGTCTAAAGGAACGACATGTGCTTCTGATACGTTTATAAATGTTGGTATATTATATTACACAGTAACATTTAACTTATTGAAATAAGGTGATTATTGTTAAGAACAATTATGAACTATTTATTTAACGTAATTTCCCTGATGCTGGATACATGCTGGATACATGGATACATGATCCTGGATACATGCCTCCCTTGTTTTGCGTCACTTCTCACCCTATTGCAGCTCGACCAGAATTTTGGTTCATTTATATTTATAAATTACAAGTTAGTAATACAACTTACAAGTTATTAACAGTATGCGAAAACAAATGTATATCGCGTCGTAGTAGGTTAAAGCAAATGTCTGGTGGCTTACACGAGACCTCTTGAGCGCTACATTTATGCAATGGGTCCTGTAGAGCTCTTGTCTAGCCTCCGCCTGCATAGCACGAACATGGTTTGTTCACAGGAACGACATTATGTTTTAAATAACTTTCTATAAAATACGTTGCATTCATACTATCATGTTCTTAATCTTTTAAACAATATTTCTTTACAGCGCAATGAAACACAGGTAATAATTTTAGTGACAAAATTAAATGTGTCAAAGTATTATTCATTATACAATAAATTCCATAGAACAAAAAATAAAAAATAAAGCAATATATAATTTGGTTATGACTGTTTTGTTTCATTTAAGATAATCAAAATTTCTTTAAATTCAAATTTTCAATAGTTCTGTTAGCATTCGTGTACAATGACAGAAAACGTAACATCACACTTGTAATCGCCAAAAAGACAGGCAGAGAAATGAAATGCACTTCCATTTCACCAGTTAAGTTCACGTCCCACTATGGAATAGATGGTGAGTGAGTGAAAATTCTGCTTCATCATAAATATACACTTTTTTGTAATTGCGTAATAAAAAAAAACTTAGCTTGTTTCTGTTATTTCCAGTTGATTTTCTGTTTGATAACACCACTCATAAATCAGTTCGCAGTCGTCACTACAAAGCCAATGAAAAAAACGACAAACAGCAAGTAATATAAACATCCATGTCTATTAAGCTGACTTATAAGTACGATACGACAATGATATTTCACTTAATGCTAGAAACGCAATGATAACAGTTTTAGTTTAATTTGGTCTGATGATCGCATGATCTGTCAGTTATCGATTATGTAAACTCGGTTGCTTTAAGGTAACAGTAGTTAAGGTTGACGTTTAAAACATATACAGTCAAAACGTGTACATACGAGCGATGTCACGACAGGAAAGATGTCCTTGTATGTGGTTGACAACTGCGTGTCTTATCAATGGAGTTCAAACCAAACAAATATACATAGACGTGCGGCTAATGGGTGTATTTAGTAAAGTACACACACATCAAATATTCTCTAATTTCACTTTTTACTAAGAAAAATAAAAATTTACAAGGTATTGATAACCTTTACATGGACGTAAAATTTATAACCAAATCAAACAATTAATAGAGAAACATAATGAGTACAAACGACAAGCAACGTATCGGTCTTTTCTATTCAATGTGTTACGATGTTTTCATATTCATCATTTCAGGAGAATTTTCAGAACAATTTTCATTTGTATCATTTATAATATAATACATAAACGTAACGTAAACGTAACTTCACGCCTGTAATCCCCGAAGAGGCAGAGGAATGCAGAACATTCCCAATATAATACATGATAAAAATAATATGTCTTGGGCAACCTCAAAAATCATATACGATTTAAGACGGTACACGCTTCAATCATGTCACGACCTGTAACTGTTACAATTGCAGTAGACGTGCGAAGATCGTAGTCGGAACGATTGAAGATTCACTGAAACTTAGCTAATAAAGATTTATCGGCGCGATAAAAAATTTCATAGCGGTGTGCCAGCCGTAAATAATTCGAGGCATACCTGCGGATACTGATTTGACATGGGTCAGGGCCTCTCCGGAGCCTGCTAATATTTCATTTCTTCTCGGATCAGAAGTCACAACCGCAGTGCAAATTGAATTTTCCCCGACGCCACACTTTCGTAATTATTGGATTCGCCCCTTTGAACTCCACACAGATAGTTGGGGGGACGAAATTCTCTTAAGATTGCTTCGATACTAGATAATTTCATACCGTGAGTTTGAGAAAGGATTTTGGATTGTGAAGTCCATGTGCCCTTGATGTGACCTACTCCTGTTTACGAATATGTTTATTTATTTAGCCATTTCATAGTTATATTAAAAAATAATTTAATATTATACAAATACCTGTTACAACAAATAAAATAACTAATTTTATCAATTTTGAAACACAATGTAAAAAAAAATGGAAAACTAAAAATGATCTTTTTTACCCTATTTTGAGCCAAATAAAAAGTAATTTCTTTACAGTTATCTTATAGCATACATGTATGTAATAGCATAACTGTTCCCTTATTATAGTTCCCTTATAATATACATAATATCACTTCTGTATCAACCCGAAAAATTAAGTTGAGGCAGTAGACCACCTTAAGAGCGTAAAAAACGACTATTTTCTGGGATTTTTTTTGAAGGGGATAAAATAATTGAATCATTTTCAAGTTTGGACATAATTTTATTGATACTTTTTTGTATTCAAAAAGTTTTTAGTTTTTCGACGGGATCACTAATAAAATGGCGGCGGTATTAAGGTTAGCCGGACGCCTGTTTCCCGCGACATCATAAACTGCTGTAGTTACTTGTACGGTTGATCTGAAAACAATTTAATACGCGTCATTCTTTTACTGACATATTAAGGGGAAGGATATACCTATAAAAGGATAAAAAAGTGCAAAATTAAAAATTGGGGAGCCTTTTCCCTCCAAGGTTCGAATTTTCGACAACTTTTTCGACATATTTGACCCCGAAAAAAATATTTATTGATACACTACCTTTGAAACTATAGATATATCCTTCCGATAATATTACTGAGAGTAACCTCACAAAATTTTATCCTAATCGGTCGATAACTTGTTGAGCTACAACACGAGCAGTTTTTGAAAAAGTAGTTTCGAGAACATCAGGTTCAAAGTTTCAACATGAGAAAAGTACTGATTGTAGTGACTTACCGATTAATCAGCGGTTCCAGAAGCGTACAATAGACCTTCGGCTTCCTCGAAAAACTAGTTTTCCTCCGCTAACTGCATTATCCCGGCCACACGAGCTTCTTTTGTTGCAGAAAGACTTCTCCGGTCCTTTCGTACAATTCGCCACCTCAGCGGTGTGGTTTCGGTGAAATCTCTGCAGGTGGTACCAACGATTATGTCCAATGAGTTCATAATGATTGCTTTCTGCCATTTGCACCAGCTTTCGGGCCCAGTCGGGCAGTATTCGTGATGTGGCATCTTCCTTGTTGAAAAAATATTATAAAAATTGGCCATAATTTCTTTTTTCCTATTTTCAACACTATAAACATTTCTTTAGATGCTTAAACCGTAATACTTCGTGAGTTTTTTCACAACTTTATCAGTCAACTTTCACACAAATATTCTTCACATCTGCCCGATCACACAAAAGGTAAATAGAGGAAACTATTGTAAAGCGAAGGTCGCTATTCCTGTAACGGTCCGAGCGCCCGACTCGCTACCTGAACGTTCCCGCGTTCCAAATGCTATAACTCGGCAAATATTTGACATTTTGAATTCTCCTTTGGTCAGAACATTCTTCAGGT
The DNA here is from genome assembly GCA_018245835.1 of Mysoria sejanus stolli. NCBI lineage: Eukaryota > Metazoa > Arthropoda > Insecta > Lepidoptera > Hesperiidae > Mysarbia > Mysarbia sejanus. The sequence continues at coordinate 4,525 of DWEJ01003139.1, read as the reverse complement.
ATCATACTTCCGAAATATGTAAAATAAAAAAATCGATTTTTTGAAAATTCTACAGTGGTCTCCTGCCTTAAGTTGCACAATCTATCACTAATTTGACTATAATTTATTGACCAAGTATCTAGAAAAAACCATTCAAACTTTGCACGACCCGGGTTTGAACCCAGGAGCTCTTCATCAGAAGTCGCATTTGCAACCACTAGAGCAAGGACGCAGTCAAATAATATAACTACGATATTTTCATTATATAAATGTTTTTAATCAAATGTGTACTACACATTATGCTTGCAATATACACAGTTAAGTGGTGATGTACAATATAGCTAATTAAGCGTATAATTAATTTACATCACTCAAGCTCATTCTATCAAGTTAAGCTCGGTATTCGGGCTGCCAATTAATAAAGCGAGGAGTGCAGCTAATCGATCGTTGAGATCAGATTGTAATGTTCAATATATAAGAATTTAAATTGTAATTGCTGGAACAAATTCTTGATAATAACCTTTATGGGTAATTAATTTTAAATCTGTTGAAATAATAATAACGTGCGTCAACCTTCTCAATGTTAATAATACTTTTTAACATCAAACAAAACTAGAAAGCCGCGTATCAGGCTTTGAAGGTTACCTCAGTTTCTTACGATTATTTTTAATTACGGCACTACCACTAACCTTATGTATCATGAGCCCCCAAACGTAGAAGACTGATGACATCGATACTGTATCCTCTAAAAATTACCAGCATTTGTTGTTAAGTACAGAAATAATTTTGAACTTTTTCGTATTTTTTTGAAGTGAAGAAAAACAAACGTGGAAGCAACAGGCACACCTGATCGAAAATATATAAAAAATAAATCGCGTTTACATAATATAATATTATTATTTTCAATCTTATTTAACTTATCATGAATTCTCGATACGATCGCGACCAGCGTTATTGAACTTTACTAACTGTTTACGATCCACAAGCATGTCAGGAATCCAAGTGGTTTACGATTGTAGTTAAATAAATTTAATAATAAATTAAACAATGTTGATATGTACTTCATAAATAATAACTAGAATTATCAAGTTTTTAAACCAAGACTACATTATATAATAAGTAATAAAATATAACACCACGCCTGTAATCATTGAAGAAATAAAGAGAAGAGCGTAATATATTTTCACGGTCCACCTGTTACGTTTATGCTCTACTATGAAATAGGTTATTAGCCAATCGTCACCAGAAGTTAGAAAAATTTAAAAATACCCAACTCGGAATATCAACCTAGAACGACTCGAGCGTCAGTCGCACTTGCACTGAGTCAACGAAGCAATCGATTTAACATGAAGTAGGTAGATCTTATAAAAAGTAAGTGTGAAAAAATCTTTTACTAGAATATTTTTTTCCATTGCATGAAATTCTATTACGTAATATTTCTGTAATTTGTGTAAACAGAATATATTTACAGTAACATAACATGCACGTAGTTTATAATACGTCTTTTCTTGTTACATTAATTTCTTGTCATATTTTAATAATAATAACGAATAATTGTAACTAAAATACTGCAGAGAACTGTAAAACCTTATTTGGAAGAGAGTTTAAATAAACGTGATTTAAGAATCTGGAAATGAAAATCCACTTAAGCAGTATACTCTCTACATAGCAGCTAGGTTTCCTTGGCTCTTAAAGCCGGATTTCCGGCCCCATCCACTCGCTCTCTGCTCTGTCTTAAGAATTAAGTTCAGTCGTACGTACAGCCCGGAAACCGATTGATTTAGTGAATTGAATGCTATTTTATTCGTTTTCAAAAATTTTCTTAGAATTTCTATATTAATGGGGTTCTTTTACTATAATATAAAAGATTTATATAAAATACATATTATAAAACATTCTAAAATTTAAATACACGCTGTTATCCACGAATACGTAGGCAAGGTGTGTAGAACACGCCCAAGTTTCATTGGTTACGTTTACGTTACACTATGGAATAGATGGTGAGCCTCTTGGCATACTCCAGGTACAAATCAAGACTCCGAGCCTCCAAACCTCGTCTGCCTACCTCTTCGGGGATTACAAACGTGAAGTTACGTTTAAGTTACGTTACTTAAAAATATATTTTAATTTAATTTGGATTATTTTGTATAAAAGTTCATTTAGACGGAATTTTAGTTCGAAGTAAAACGTTTGAAATATAAGTATGAAAATATTTTGCCATACATTACACAATAACAACTTCGTAAAAGAAAAGTTGTGAACACAATAATAAGCAGATATTAATCTCTTCGGACATTAAAAATGAAACTTATTGTACCCGAACGCTCATGCCGAAATATTTTAATAAATTTATAACACTCACTGGAATTCACACCCCTTTTAGTAGCGGCGGTAATACAGTAACGAAATTTATGAATCGTCGTGCTGAGCGGCGGAGGGTTTTGAGCCTTACTGGGATATCTATATGTCTTACCCTATTAAAACTTAAACTTCATTCAGTGAATTTAATGAATTGTTTGTATGAATCGCTATGAGAAGTGTGTCATCCGTGACTAATAAGCTAGTTTGCATTTTCTCTATTAGAAATCAAGAGCAAGTTACCTCGTAGTCACACTTCAACTTATACATTTTGCATTTAATGTAGATCCTGTATAGCATAATTTAATTGAACTCTCTGGAAGATATTACATATTTAAAACGCAAGGACATAGGGAATGCAATATCTTTTTGAATTATTCTATCTATTAAAAAAACTGCACCAAAATCCTTTGCATAATTTTAAAGCTCTAAGCATACATATGTACAGAATGATAGCGGGAAGCGACCTTGTTTTATACTATGTAGTGATTCTGTGGTATATTTAGTACCAGCATTCGTCGGGACTTTGGCGGGACGTGTCGCTAGTATATAGTTTATAATTTATGTACATTGTACATATATAAATATAATTCAACAATACCAATAGAGAAATTAAATATTCATTTTATTCTTAAATATAAAGCCAGCCAGTTCATCAAAGGCTTCGCTTAAAAAGGCTCAATTACCGTAATCGATCACTTTGAAATTGGTCGAACCATTTAATTATCGGTATAGTTATTTCATCAGTTTATAATGAATATTACGTTGTATATTTTCAGTTTCAAGAGTATCGTGTATTATAATACAAAAATAATACATTAATAAAACATGTTTGATAGTATTCACTCGTCTAAAAAATACGCCATTGAAAACAGTAATGGAGAAAACTCCATATCTACATCAAATGAAAAGTCTTTTAACGCCTCATAGTTATCTCATTTAAGACGAACTCAATTACTCATAAAGCATTAAAACTTACGAACAATGGAGTTAAAATACATGTGAGATCGAGAAAATCCGTTTGGAGTCGCGCGTCTTTTGTTTTCAAGTAAGCAATTATAAGAACACTCTTGATTAAAGGAGTCTTATCACATGTTTTACTCCAGTGTATGGAAATATTACGTTTTCGGTATATACAATATGTCATCGTCATTTGTCTATCGCAGTCCACTGCTGGACATCGGTCTCTCTTGAGGGGTTATGCCCATAATCTCCACGCTGGGCGTACTGGTTGGGAATGATTAAATATTGAATTGTTAACAAAAAAACTACAGCCACTCAATGTTCTTTTTGGAGTTTATATTTTAAAATTATGGATTGCAAAATCTCAAAATAAACAGAATTGTTTATTAATAACTAGAACGATAAAAGGGTTAAGGTTGGGGGCATAATTATAACGATAAAAATTTCCCTGTTTAAAGTTAAAATGAATATTATAACTTCATATATCTGAACCATAAAAATACTTTCAAAATACCATACCTACAAATTCTCAATCTTAATTTCAGTATGATTGATATGTGATTATTTAAAAACAAAAAAGATATATAATATGTAGTATAACACACGACTCTTAAGTTTTCACAGCAGAGTATAATGCTATGCGGTATGGCTGCCAGAGGCTTTTAAAATACTCAGGTTCCATGCCAACCCGGATAAACCACCTGCAATCAAATTAAGCAAATTAACTCGAAGATGGAAACGATCCCAAATTCGATTGGACACTCACAAAAGGATCGTTAATACTGAATTAAGTCGGTGAGACAACTCAGCGAATAGGAAAACCAATTAATATTGCCAGGACTCGTAGATATTTGTGTGAGTGGACGCTTTTATTTGCGTAATAGAGATTCTAACACAACATTTACTCTATTCATTTTAATTAATTTGACTTTCATGTCATTCTATACATTCATTTCTTTACATTTAAACAAAATTAAAGTATTTTCACGGATTCTATTTCTTTAGTATTCACATGTATTTAGAAGTGAGATTATATAAAATGGTGGCTTTAAAATAAAATAAATAAAATAAAATAAAATATTGCCAGTTAACAACGATACAAGATATCACGTCAACTGACTAATATGATCGCAAATATTGTAACGAAAAAATAGATTTATTTGAATGGTTATTTAAATAGGCTGCAAGCAGAAGGATATGCAAGCGGAAGATAGGAGCTATGAGT
>DWEJ01003138.1:0-10717 GCA_018245835.1 Mysoria sejanus stolli | reverse complement strand
GGAACTGTCATAGCACTTTCTGGAAACAACTCAGTTGCTGGGCTACATTTCGAAGTTTGAATTTTAGTTTCATAGAAGTCAATAGTTTTGTCCAAACAATTTAAATTATAAGAAAAGTCGAATAAATGTAACCCCGTGTCGCATCGGACAGTCAGGATATTGTTGTGCCACACTATTTCTATATCTTCATATTTTGTCAAGGTAATGGCCCGTCTAGAAATTTCCTGTAACATGTTATAATAAAATTATAAAAAGTCTTCGGTGTTCAGGAATTTTAAAACTTGCAATTGGTTCCAAAAAGAATGGCCTATATAAACAGAACAGTGTTTGGGCGAAATGACAATAAATTTCTCTCGTTGAGCCCCGTTTACGCGACGAAATAAGAATGACATCTTATGATCTTAGTGTTCTTAATTTTACGACTGAATAGTATCCTGCCTCATTCAATCAACCATATTTTATATGTAAAAATTTATCTTAAAATTATTAAATCTAGGGTTTATAATTAGATAAGAAAGTGCGGTTTGTACTTGTCCATAAATGTAAAGCAAAGTAATATATTAGTATCGTTAATTTCCTTACGCGATTTGCACTAACACTACATTGAAGTTCAATAGTAACAATAAATAATAATTATTGATGGTTAAATCAGTGGTGTTTAGTTCCAAAGGTTCTATGAACCTTTGGAACTAAACACCACTGATTTAAAGCTTAAGCTGTAAAGACGTTATGCTCTCGCACTATATGTAAAATAAAATATACATCGAAATATGTCAACAATTTCAACGTCATTTCAAAATTGTCATAACAAAAGCACATTATATTTGAGAGCGCTATTTGCCACAAGTGTACGCAATTATTTATGTACAATAAAAACTTAAAGTAGTACCTATGACCAAATGTACATAAATCATAATGGGAAAAAGAAGATACAATGCGAAAGCGCGTCAAGTGGTGAAAACAAATGTAGATAATTCGGAAACAAACGAGGTATAAACAGATTGTAAAACTAATTCATGTGTATTTCATTACGACAACAATTTTATCAACCTGTCTGAGTTCACCGCTGGCCATAGGCATTGTTAAAGTTGTTTTTTTCCATAATGTTAACGCATTTCGGTTAGGGATCTTAGCGTACACCCTCTCGTACCGCTTGCCCTAATTTCGGTTCACGGTCAGAATGTTTCGTTGTACATAGGCCCTATGCTGTGTTTTACCTAGAAAGGCCCTATAGTATATTGTACCTAGAAAGAGCCTATACTGTGAATAGCCATTTACCAAATTCTCGCCAGTTGTGTAGCAAAGTGCACAAAGGACAGGTGAGGTGTGTGATTGAATAACCACACGATTATTTACAGTAGGTCGTCTTGAGTGAAAAATTATTCTATTTATTCTTTGCAATAAATTCAGTTTTCACTATTATAATGACATAGTAGTTCTCAAATTTGCTAATGAATGTGGCAAAAACTTTTTAAAAATACATAGGATTTCTTAAGTAGAAGGTGCATTGTGCATTTGATTTTGATGTGTTCAATTTATTATTCATTAATACATGACAAATGACTCTTAGTATATTTTTATGACAAATCTGTTGATTCTACTTGCTGAAATAAAAATTAATTATAATTTGTAGATAAAAGTGGAATTTGGATCAACTGAATATGGCCCTACTGACACAAGTAACTTAATTGCTCTTCCATCTAAAAAAAGAGAAACAAAAGTCATTGCTGATAAAAAAGAAAAGATCAGATTCCTATCAAAGGCACATCGGAAGCGACTTGAAAAGATTGTTGATAAGAAAAAGAAGAAGGAATGTGTAAGTAAACATAATGCCTGGATTAGATCAGATTTTTATAATTTAGCTTTTCTAGTACTCACTCGGAGTCTGGATTTGTGTCTAGTGAACTTATCCAATATTGGTATTTAAATGTGAACATGGGAGTGTACTACAATCTTCTGCCTACCTTTTTGGAGATTACAGGTGTCATGTAATGTTTATTTTAAACTATATTTAATGTAATAGATTACAACAGATAATGTCACCAAGAAACCTGTTAAACTGAATATTTGGTATATCTGGTCAGAGTGTTTTGCATTCAATTTGAAGCTTATTTATGAATACCATTAATTAATTATAATAAATGTTACCAAAGTAACATCACACCTGTAATCACTGCAGTAGTGCAGCAGTTCAGTACTCTCCCACATTTTACCAATTATTTATGAGTCTCACCATGGAATAAGTTGTGAGTTTATTGCCATACACCAGGTACAAATCCAAACTTCGAACCATTACTAACGATTTCTCCTTGAAAAGGTAAGAAAAATTCTATGGTACCTGACCTATTAAGTCAAACCACTTGAAGTAATTAAGTTTAAGTATTAAGTAATTAAGTTAAGAAACCAAAAGTCTCACTTGCAATCACTTTACATATAAGACTGTTGACTAAACATACAGCATTCATTTGTTCCTTCAAATTTCAGAGGGCAGCACTATTGGAATCACTCTCTCAAGTCCAAGCAGGTTCTGATGAAGTAAAACATTTGACAACCATATCAGCTGTACAAACCATTGGATTAAGGAGGCTTAATGAATACAAAAATGAGATCACCACCCAGGGAGTGGAACCAACAGAGCAAAAAAAATTTAGCAGCATTGCTGGTAGTGTAATTTGATATTTCTTGTTCGTGACACCAAAATACTGGCAGATGTAACATTTGACGTCAGATAACTGTGAATTTATTAAGTAATATTATCATATTTTTTTGTTTCCTTATAGGAGCCAAAAAGCGACTTCGTCTATTACGAATAGATAATTCAGATAAAGGCAAAAAGAAAAAATATGATCCTAATGTAGTGGGCCTTGATGAATCATCTGATGAAGAATCTTCTGATTCAACTATAGATAAAGAACCAATTAAAATTGAGATTGAACAAAACAATTCTGAACCAGATCACATAGAAAATAATAATGTTCCAAGTGAACCTGATCCAGTAAAAACAACCAATGTAACCAATGAAAGAGTAAATGCAAAAGCTAATAAAAACAAAAATGTTAGTAATAACATAGTAAAGAAACCAGTATTAAATTATCCAACTGTCCATGTGGAAGTTAAAAGAGACCCCAAGGTGCAGGTAGCAAGACTTAAACTACCAATACTTGGTGAAGAACAAAGAATCATGGAGTTGATAAATGAGAATGAGTTTTTGATTATTGCTGGTGAAACTGGTGAGTTGTAACTATTACATGTAAATTTATGAAAAATACATTGATTAATACAAGTATTATACATGTAAATTTGTATTTTTCAAATATCCCTAAATTTGTATTATTCCAAAGTTACATATAAAAGATTACTGGAAAGATTCAAAGTTGTGAAAAAAATGAGTATCTTTCGCCATTTTTATCCTTAGTCTCGACCGATCAAAAACAACTTGTCATACATAACGTGTGTCATTTAGACTATGCCATTATCTGAAATTATGCAAAACTTTTATATCGGATTTGGTTTCGGTTACGGATATATTTTTAAATTGGATATCCGATAGTTTCGGTTACGGTTACGGAGCTCCTTAACATCCATAACTAGTGCTAAGTATTTTTATACATAAGTACATAGAATAGAATTTAAAACAAACATCTAAATATCATTGTGAAGCCATTGTGGAGAAACCAATTAAACATGTATATACCAAAATTGCTAGTTTAAATTATTGTGATGTAGCAAAAAGAGTTTTTTTATTTTTATTTAACTGTAATTAGTTATTGTATTGTAATTGTATTTGTTTTTATGTAACTGTAGTTATATCAGGCAAAATCATTGCAATGCATCTATTTTTTTTATATTGAAAAGTTTCCCACAGTAAATACAATTTCTCTTCAATAAACTATTTATTAATTTATCTCAGGTAGTGGAAAAACAACCCAAATACCTCAGTTTCTCTATGAAGCTGGGTATGCTGAACGTCAAATGATAGCTGTAACAGAGCCGCGCCGTGTCGCCACTGTCGCTATGGCGATGCGGGTGGGGCACGAGTTGGGTTTGAGTACCAATGAGGTGTCTTATTTGATGCGGTTTGAAGGCAATGTTACCAAGGATACAAAGATCAAGTTTATGACAGATGGTAAGGGGTTTCAGAGTTGCCAACATATATTAAAGAAGTTAGAAAGCTATTAAATAATACAGTTGATTATCTAAATTTCAATCAATATGTTGAATTTGAATGTAGTAGATTTTAAACGTTGTTTATTTTTGATGACTTTTTGATTATGACTTATTAAAATTATGTTGCAATGTTTTTATGACTCAAAGGTAGGGAGATACTTAGGACATATGGTTTACTCTACAAACTGTACAGAGTGTTTCAGATCGGTCAAGCAAGGCCAGTTTTATCTGGTGGTGTTATTGTTTATTTTTAAGGAGTATACTGCTGAGGGTGTGGGAGTTACAAACTTAATCACTATTCAATAATTTTCAGGTGTCCTTTTAAAAGAGATTCAGTCAGACTTTTTGCTAAGCAAATACTCGGTGGTAATTATTGATGAAGCACATGAGAGAAGTGTTTACACTGACATATTGCTAGGTCTGCTATCCAGGATAGTGCCTCTGAGACGTAAAAGAGGTTCTCCTTTGAGATTAATTATAATGTCAGCTACTTTGAGAGTGGAAGACTTTACAGAGAATACTAGGCTATTCAAAGAACCGCCTCCTTTAATCAAGGTAAAAACAATTTTATACATACATACACATATCTTCACGCCAGGTCCCTTACGGGATAGGCAGAGGGCAGACATTTAAAAAGAATTTGCTAAAAATGTTTTTCTGCATTATTCAATGATTTTGTTAAATTATGTCAAACATAACTCGTAGGTCTTATTCACCATGTTTTTTGGTGCAACTCGGAATTTTATTTTTTAACTGTGGTAGGCAGCTTACTGTTAAATATGTCAATACAGTCAGCATATAATCAGTTTTTTTTAGAAAGAAGAATGATCAGAAGTTAATCAAGTGACCTGTTAAGTAAAAATATTACAATTGTTCATTGTAAAATTTACAGATAGAAACGAGACAGTTTCCAGTAACTATACACTTCAATAGACACACTAACAGTGACTACTTGAAGGAAGCATACAAGAAAGCTGTGAAAGTACACACAAGGCTGCCAGAAGGAGCGATACTAATTTTTGTGACTGGGCAACAAGAGGTAGATACTTTGTAAATTGTTTAAATTTCCATTTTTAATTTGTTATACACTTTGTAATTGTCTTTCGCAAAAGCTTTACAATCATTACGTTAATAACATATAACAAGGACTATTGATGACATTACTGAGACACATTCCAGCTATTTAATATTTTAAACTCTGGCAAATTATATGCATGCAATACCTATTAATAAAAATCTGTAATTTCCTGTTAACATTGCAGGTGCACTATTTGGTACGAAAACTTAAAGCAGCATTCCCATACCGTAAGGATGTGGACTACTCGAAGCTTATTACCAGAAAGACTAATATTGATGTTGATCCGGCTCTGGATTCGGAACCAGAGGATATCGAATCTGATGACGATGAGGTGGGGTTTTTGAATTTGAAAATTTTTCTTATTTTGTGGTTGTATTTCTATGGATTAAATTTTTTATTGGATTTGTGTAAAATAAGCTTTCTCTAAAATAACAATAAGAACCTCAATAGTTACAGATTGCAAGCAGACTAAAGTTTTACTTCCACTATCAGACAGTAGTCACTATGACAATTTTTCAATAGTGTTTCTGTTATTAAAAGGGTGCATTAAGTAATCAGTCTCAATTTTGATCGTTTGGAAACAACATTGAAGTTCCTCGGAGGCTTTAAAGAGGGGGTAAAAATATTCCTGTTGCTGAAGATTGCTCTAGGCTTTCTACAGTTTAGAGGAGGACTTGTCCTCAACTATGTAAAATTTTTATTCATTACATTAAACTTAATTAATTAATTTAAAGTACGAATAGCTTAGTTTTTACAAATTCACTACTAATTGTTATATGCAGGTGGAGAAAGAAATAAAAAGGGCACGAAAAGCTAGAAAAAAAGCGAAGCGTAAGTCTAGACAGTTCCCCAAGATCAACTTGGATGATTATGACATGCCTGAAGATGATGGTCAAGCGGATTTGGTTGCCAACGATGATGACAGTGATGGACATTTGAGTGATTCGGGTTAGTATGCTGAAAAGAAAAATTGTTTCTAGTCTGACAAGGAATGTGGATGCCAATAAATCACAAGTTTGCAATCTCGCAATATTTATTTTGTGAATTATTTTTACGTGTTTCTAAAGAGCAAATTAAAATTTATGTTTGATGGAATTGACATACTATAATATGCTAATATGTTACTGTATCATTCGTTTTTAAATTAATTTTTTTATTGTTTATTATACCAAATTCGTGATATGATGGCTCAATATCTTAGCAATCTATTAAAACCTCCATATCTATAAAAAATCGCACATCTTTATAAGAATAAAACAAAATATCCAAATGTAATGAATGCGGTGTATCACATATTAGATACGGAAGCGGACAACCTCACTGGCGAGATAAAGTCGTGTCGGCAGCCGCTGTGGGTGCTGCCGCTGTACTCGCTGCTGGCGGCGCGCGAGCAGGCGCGCGTGTTCGCGGCGGCGCCGCGCGGCGCGCGTGCCTGCGTCGTCAGCACCGACGTGGCCGAGACGGCGCTCACGCTGCCCGCCGTGCGCTACGTCATCGACACCGGCAAGAAGAAGATGCGGTACGCCGTTGAATACGTACACGTACACGTTCGGACTCTCTTTAGTTCGAGAGTAGTCATTAGAACAAAATATTTGGTTAAATGTTTTCGTGTTCTATAGCTATATAGTGGAACTTGTCAATTTCATTATGTTCGTTTGGTCACACTTGGTTAATTCGAAGATTCAAATATATATATTTAGTTTAGGTGTTTTGTATAAACCGCTGTAAAATATGTAAATGCAATAATACTTCGCAATTTAAAATTTGATAGCGACTTGTATGTAATTCAATTGGACTCAAAACAGGGTTGGGTCGTAATATTACGATATTTATCTCCGAAAAGGCAGGTAGAAGAGTTTCTCCCCAGCCTCAACAGTTGCGCTTATTTGGCACTATAGAACAAGCTACTATTAAAAATTTCTAATAAAGTACCTAGGATCTCTCGATCAGCAGTCCCGATTGCAACCATTTGACCAACGAGGCAATTTAAACAAGAGCTCGTTTGTATGAAATTGTGTGGTCAGTGTGTACGAGCACGCGACGGGCGCGAGCGCGTGGCGCGTGGTGTGGACGTCGCAGGCGAGCGCGGCGCAGCGCGCGGGCCGCGCGGGCCGCGTGGCCAGCGGGCACGCGTACCGCCTGTACAGCAGCGCCGTGTTCCAGCACGAGCTGCCGGCGCACCACGCGCCCGAGCTGTGCCGCCGGCCCGTTGACGAGTTAGTGCTGCAAATGAAGTGCATGGGAATCGATAAGGTCCGTTACTACTAGGACAGTATACATTCATTTTTAAAGCGTAAGGTTCTGATAACTGAAAATACTGTTCGTTTGAATCACGTCGTTACGAGCACATGTAAGATTCTATTTGTTGGTCTAGGGATTTACACTTCATGTAGGATACAAAATGCATTGTTACTCTTGAAATGTCATTTGAAACACTGTTTAAAACACACTAGCGATTAAAGCAGCATAAACACGTGCTAGAATGGAACTCCCAAAGATCATCCTTAAACTTTCTAAGATCTATTATTGATAAGTTGTATTATTAATCATTACATTTACATGTATCTTTGTATTAAATACGATAATTTTTAGGTAGTTAACTTCCCATATCCAACGGCTCCGGACAGGATGCAGTTGCGTTTGGCAGAGAAGCGTCTGGAAGCACTCGGTATATTAGACAAGTCTGAAATTAAACGTAATAAGAAAAATGATGACGAGGAGGTAAATAAGAATTCTTTTATCAAACATTGCAATATATGAGTAACAATTTTTTTAATTATACCTCTATAACCTATGTTGTATTAAATCGTATAATTGATATGTTGGTTTCCCACAGGTATTGAAAGTAACACCGCTGGGAAAGGCAGTAGCAGCATTTCCACTGCTGCCGAGATATGGAAAGATGTTGGCGCTGAGTCATCAGCACAATCTCTTACCATACACTATAACGCTTGTTTCTGCGTTAACTGTACCTGAGGTAAAGCATACTATGTTCAATATGAAATTTTATTCCAGGAATCACAACTGCTAACGTCTCGTTAAGGAGGTTGTTTGCTAAATAACTGCTGCGTCTTTGCGAATGCATCACATTCACCTATAAAAACATATGGATATCCGCGAGTGTCCAAGAATAAAACTATAGGTCAATTAGTGTCGCTTAGTCCAGCCAGCATTAGTTGTTGACGATAATATTTGGTATTATTCGTAAACGCAACTTCTCGCCTGTAATCCCCGAAGAGATAGGCAGAGGCTATTCTATTTTTCTTTTATCCAAGGTCATGAGCGGTAATGCTGATTGCTGGCCAGCCACAGGGAACACCCTTCTGTTGGGTGATCCTGGAGTGCTACTGCGGGCTGTGGGTGCTGTGGAGTACGCCTACGTAAAGGGGGAGGAGGAACTGTTCTGCGCCAAACATGGTCTGAGAGAAAAGGTATGTGTGTCTTCTGTTAAATATCATGAAGATCGTTTATTCATTTGTATTTAAATTTTATAAATATTGATTTATGTGTTCTTCATATTTATTAGGCCCTCAAAGAAATTCGCAAACTTCGTAAGCAATTGACTTCTGAAATCAATCTCAGCGTGTCCGGAGTAAATGTATGCGTGGATCCAAATATGCAGCCTCCGGATGACAATCAGGCTAGACTGTTGAGACAGCTTATCTTAAGTGGCTCGGCGGACCAAGTCGCAAGGAAGATCGGGCTCGATGAAGTAAAAGAAGGTTTGGTATTTTTATATACGTTATTTATTCAAATATTGGTCTGTGACATGTTGCCAGTGTATCGGGCTCAAAGCATCTCCAGAGCTTCCGTTTGTCACGACCAAAGATTGAACATACTATTATTGTAGACCAAGATTAATTTATGTGACGTGAACGTGTTAAAGGTGAAGACAAGCGCAAGTACAAGTACGCGTACCGCTGCGGGGAGCTGGCCGAGCCGGCGTACCTGCACGCGGCCAGCGCGCTGCGCGCGGTCATCCCCGACTGGCTGGTGTACCAGGAGCTGTACGCGGCGGGCGGCGAGCGCGGCAAGATGGTCCTGCGCAACGTCACCGCCGTCGAGCCGGAGTGGCTGCCGCTGTTCGCGCCGCACGCCTGCCGCTTGGGTCGGTATTGCTCGTATACTGAAGTCTTCGAAACCGGAGAGGAGGTGAATGTGGAGGAGCCTGGTAGGATTTTAAAGATGCAGGTTTTTAGCACTCTCTGTTTACTGACTACCCCCTTAGAGTCCTGACGTAATGATTTGTAATACAAAATTGAAATTTACAACCCTTTAGGCATTATTTATAATAGTCTACCGCTCAGGTTTGAGGTTGAATACCGATTGAGTAAACATTTGTGATTACACCTGTTGCAGGTGTTCATGCGCTGTATTTATGCTGCCATAATGCAAGGTACATTAGTGTGAAGCTGGAAGTTATTTTAAGACTATGGCTAGAGAGTAAGGAAGCATCATATTTTAAAGATGTCTTGTAGTGTACCCGGGCACGCCTACAGACACCAGCGTAGTTTAGTCAAAAGCCCGTGAGGGGAAGCTTATTTTCTGCAGTGGCCTTAGACATGCTGATAGTTATGAATATTTCTGGTAATAGTTAACATTCATCCAAGTATAGATGAAAAAAAAACATGATACAATTATTAAGTGGCTGCAAGATCTATGAAATATGTGGTATGTTTGTTTAACGCAATTTTTGTTATACAGTTAAGTTCGTAATCCTGGATACAGAATAAATTCCCATTTACCTGTGTATTTACTGTATGTCTATTTTAATGGATGTCATATATTGTTGTCAGGTGAGCCTCTGTCAGATCCGGAACCAAGGTTCGACGAGAAATCAGGGCGAGTGAAGTGTCATTTCAAGGGTACGTTCGGCAAGGCGTGCTGGGAGCTGCCTGTCGTCGAGGTCGACTTCCCGGACAAGATCGATCGATACAAGTGAGTGAATGATATTGCAAAGACTAGAATTTTGTTTATGAAACTTGTAATACATATAGATATTGAAGTTGGGTGAAATTTGTAATAAAAATTGGTCTTATCATATATGATTGTTCATGCATACACGAAGAGGTTAACAGTCAAGTTTTTTTTAAAGATTGAGATCAAGTGGCTTAGAAAAAATTGTTCGAAAATGTTGGCTAGGATGATTTTCTCTATTACATGTTACATAAAGTGAGTTGCGCCGCGGAGAGCAATAAATTATTTCGTAATCGGGTCGTATGTCACGTAACTGTAAAACTGCAGTAGCCTAAAATGCCAGTTCCCCAACACAACATTAGAATTACTGATACCTGCAAGTTTGTATTTTTCTTCGCATAAAAACAATAAGACTCATATTATGCTGGCCGCTATAATGCATATTATACTCCGCAATGGGAAGTAAATGTAGCTCGTGTTATGTGGGGATGTAGGGGCTACATTTCTCTGCCTACCTCGTCCGAGATAACACGCGTGATGTTACGTATGTTTGTT
>DWEJ01003137.1:0-10717 GCA_018245835.1 Mysoria sejanus stolli | reverse complement strand
TTTAACGAAGCGTTAATTTTAATACAAAAGCATCAAAGACCAAAAATATTATGACTCGAATATCACTACACGTTGAAACCACAAAAATAATAGAAAAAAATATATACAAAATTCAAACCTTACATCTTCGAGACAAAGCATCCATTTTACTTTGACCGCCCTGTTTCCTTAAGCTGCGCGGTTCACTACTGACGCCCCTTGTACTTTATCCCGCCACAGCTCTAGATACCTGGTCGTACACTCGCGTGCATAAAGTGTATAAACATTCGGGTCAATTGTCGGTCGTTAGCTTCTGACGTTATACACTAAAGCCACGCAGTGTAGGATTAGCGGACTGGTTATTATTTTAAAACGGTTTTGTTCAGGCTTATTAAAGGTATTTTCGTGTTAAATTAGTACAGTCATTGTGGGGTTTTATGAAAAATAAACGTGCCTTGAACATTTTTTTATAATTGATACATGGATTTAATCATATGAGTACTGTTTGTGTGAGTACGAATCATGTTACCTTGCGTCGTCGTGGCTACATATATTTAGATCCTATTTATGAACGCAATATGTACTAGATTAAATATTAATATAAACAAGGCTCTTAGATTTTCCTCTTCCACTGCAATAATAGTTAATTGTACAATAATAATTGTACCTATTTTATTATTTACTAGATGATATTTTTTAAATCATTGGTCTAAATAGTCTCCTCCCGAGTATCGGTCTAATTATGCAACAAAATTGTCTTTCGTTTAAATTGTTTCTTATACAAAGTATCCGCTTAATCTCAGTCTGAATAGTCCCCCATACAAAATAATCTTAAATGCGTAATATGTAATAAGGTTTTTACTGCGCGAAATTGAGCATATCATTAATCAAATATTTAGAGTCAGGCGTGTGGACCATTGTTTCTGGTATATTGTATCGGGCTTACACCGAAACTTGTCCCTTACTGGTGCCTGTTTCCATTTTACCAAGGAACGTTATTTGATCCATATAAATATGTTATTGTGACCATTTTGTAACATCGCGCCTGTAATTCCCGACGCAGTAGACATAGGAGTGTAGTACACCTCCAAGTGTCACTAGTTACGTTTACGTCCAATTATGGAAATTGGTGGTGAGTTTTGTTCTTTTGTCGTACAACGGACGCATATGTAAACTCTGAGCCACTATTATAAAGTCTAAATCATAGAAATTCAATAGCGCAGGACACAAAATTTGAACACAGGACATGTATTTGACAGGCCCGTTGGTGCAGCGGTTAGCGAACCTCACCGTTGCGCCGGGGGTCGTGGGTTCGATTCCCACCCAGAATAAATATTTGTGTGATGTGCACAAGTATTTGTTCTGTGTCTGGGCGTAAAAAAAATATCTATTTATACCATACCACAAGCTCTCTTGACGCTTACTTTGGGATCAGATGGCCGTGTGTGGAGATGCCCCAAGATATTATTATTAGATTGCGTGAATTTGAAAATTTCAGAAGTCGAGTGAGTAGGTTGAAAGTTTAAATATGTAACAATGAAGTGACTACACAAACGGTCGCGCGGCGCGCAGCGGGTCCCAGTGCCGCGGGCAGTGCAGGAAGTACTTGCGCGCGGCGGCGGCGAAGCGGCGCCGGTACTGCTGCGGCGACACCACCGTGGGCTGCCCCGAGCGCAGGTTCTTCATCAGGTGCTCCAGCTTCTTGTCCCACGTGAACGTGCGGATGTAGTCTGCGGGGCGCAGCGCGCGTAAATGATATTGATCTACTAAGAATAGTTCTGGCGGCAAATAAATATGTATATATTTCTCCAAAACGTGTGTGTGTGTGTGTGTTTGAATGCCCTCACCGATGATGCCGAGCACGAGCGTGTGGTCGTCGATGCTGAGCAGCAGCGAATAGTCCATGACGTGGTTGTCGGCCAGGAACTTGGTGTCGCGCTCGATGGCGGCCCACAGCGTGTAGCCGGCGTCCGACTGCACGTACAGCTGCGTCTCCCAGCGCACTGTCAATATAAAGTACTCGACATTAAGTATGCAAGCTGAGATTTGGGCTGGCATAATAGAAATAAACGTCTTTTTTACAATTTTCGTATGTATCAATACTTTATGTGATAATACATGAAGCCGCAGATCACGAGGCTTTCGGCGTAGTCGATCGGATCCTATGATCACTGTCGAGAACGATCACATAAATGTGTTGCTTAAAAACATACCTCAGCTCATAGTAAAGAGAGTTTAACATACCGATGACACTCGCGTTTATTGATTACGCCAAGGCCTTCGACACTATTAGTTGCCTTAAAATGTTTGGGGTAACGAGGGAAATGGGCACTCCTGGCCATCTATTATTCTTAATTCAAAGTTTGTACCTAAATGAAAAAGCTAAAGTAAGACTGGAAAACACCCTATCGGAAGCCTTGCATGTTGAGCGTGGGGTCATGCAAGGTTGTGTTCTCTCCCTCCAACTGTTCCACCTGATCGAGGGTATTATCCGTAATGCGGGAACTAGGCACGGTTATCGAATTCGTATATTTAGGATCCATGATGAGCAACGACGAGAACTGTAAAAAGGAAGTTGTACGACGAGCAGAGACAGCTAAGACGGCGGTAAAGAGATTGGAGAAAATTTGGAAGAATCGAAACATCTTTCGCACCACAAAAGTGTGACATATGCATAATCTGATTTTTTCCATATATTTGTATGCTTTTGAAACCTGTACTATTAAAGCTCGACTAAGATTTAGAATGGATGCATTGGAAATATGGCGCTGGTGTAAAACGTTGAGTATTTCTAGACAGCGCGTAGTACTAACGCGTCTATCCTTAAGAGGCCTAAAATAACAACTCGTCTGTCATGAACCTGCTTTTGAAGGTCATTTACCTTCTTGGGACATATGGCATACAGGGAGCAAAATTTGGAAAAATTAATAAATACTAATGGGATAAGTACAGGATAGAAGACCTACCCCCCTACGGTGGTTAGACTCTACATTGGGAAAAATTGTCTGCGGACCCAAAAAATATTCACAAAGCCTAATGCAGAAATATCTGGAGAGCCATTACTTATAGTCCGCTTTGGTAATAAAGATCCTCAGACATCAGGACATGAATGGAAGCGAGCGACCACCGCGACTCGCACTGTGCGACAGACGTGTGCGGATGTACGTACGGCGCAGCAGGTTGTCGTCGAGCAGCACGGGCGGCGCGGCGGGCTGCGCGGCGAGCGGCGCGGCGGGCGGCGCGGGCGGCGCCAGGTGCGCGGCGAGGCGCGGCCGCGCGGTGCCCTTGAGGTCGAAGCGCGGCGCGCTGGGCGCGCACGCGTACCACACGTGCTCCAGCACCAGCACGCCACCGCTGGCGCCGCCCACGCTGAACACGCCCAGGATGCGCGCTGCGACACACGCGCACGGCTCGTCCTCCACACTCGACAGTTTCGCTACAGGCGCCTGACCTCTAGGTGCATCGCGTTTGTGCGTATACAACTCGTAGGTACTCACAAAAAACTATTGCTTTACACGTTACGATGAAAATATATTACATTTTTGTCTACCCTTCTCATAAATCGGTCTAATTGACACCTTAAGAGGAATTGAATAATAAAGTAAATCGGCTCTCCAGAGCAGTGAATGGTCAGTGCCGCAGCGCGGACAGGCGCACCGAGCAGGCTGGGCTGGCGGCGCGCGCGGCACGCGGTCACGTAGCGGAAGTAGTGCGGCGCGAACTCCAGGAACTGCTGCCACTCGGGCTTCGTCATCTCCTTCAGCACGAAGCGGTCGTCTGCGGGCGGGCACACGTATCATACTGTTCTTTACATTGCATACGCTGAATAAATGAATGCTCTTGTATTACGTTAAAAACAGGTGTGAATCCTCGACCTGACTGAATTAAGTCTGGTCAGTTTATTCCCTTGACCGTAAAGTCAGGTTCATGGAAATGCCTAAGTACAGATGAAGCAACAGAAATCAGCTGATGCCTTTGGTCTTGCAGAACGTGGAGCCGGACTTGCCGCCGCGGGCCGCCCACGGGACGCAGTGCGCCAGTGAACGGATGAAGCCCTCCTCCAGTTCGCACAGGCTCTTCGCTGCAACCGAACAATAAGATTAAATTTTCAGCAGCAAGCACCGAAACGGATCGTCGGTATTGACGAACAAGTACAAGTTTTGTTATCACGATATATTACAAAATTCAGCCAGATTGTTCCGATCACCTTCGGACTTCTCCAGACCAGCCGCAAACGAAGGAAGCATATGGCAGCAGTCACGGCACTCACCGTCCTTGTCCCTGGCGTCGTCGCAGCAGCGCGGCTCGGCGCGGGGCTCGGCGCGCGGCTCGGGCGGCGCGCCGGGCGGCGCCAGCAGCGCGTGGCGCAGGCGGTGGAACTGCGCGGCGTAGTACACGCGGCACGGCAGCCCGTCCTGCGGGCAGTGCGCCACATCGCCACTGGACACTCACCTTTACTTTGTATACCTACCTATACTATGTTTGTAAACTTTCATTCATTTTATTTATTTATTTATCTTTCGGAAACAACCAGAGACATAATTACATAATTTATGTTCTTAAACTTTATTAATAAATGAGCAAGTTTCATATTCCCTTACTTTCAACAACACTTCTATGTGATCGTTGGATTTGGCCTTCGTTTTGTCTCCGTCCATTTTGTCTTTACCCGAGGTGGCATTATCGTCTTCTTGCTCGTTTTGAATACTGAAATAATATATTACTAGATATTATTATGCAGGAGTACATAACTCATTATCACCATCATGGTGGTATTGCATGTCGGTACCTGGCGAGCTGAGCGCGCAGCGCCCGCAGCGCCCGCTGGTAGGCCACGGAGGCGAGCGTGGCGGCGATGACGGAGCCGATCTCGCCCGCGTTCACCACCACCGGCACCAGCCCGCTGGAGAAGATCATGCCGCTCTGCGCGCGCGCCGCGCGTCAGTACACGTGTGCGTACGTGTGTTCTTGTATGCGTGCGTGTGTTCGTGTACGTGGGGTGCGGCCGTCGAACTTAGTATCTTAGCACTTTAATTACTTTACATTCAATGAACTTACCGCACTACTTTTTTAAAATAACAACAGAGTGTCTGTGCGTATATTATATTCAACATATTATTAACACTGTTACACATAGAAGTTAACTGACCATTCCGCTATGATGCCGTACGTGTTACTATCGCGGTAGATAGAGTGAAGTGATGGACTGAGGATTAGGGTGGGGGATGTGTGGGGGGTGTGTGGGGGGGGTGCGGGGGGGGTGCGGGGAGGCGGTGGGACACGTGTTTCTCGCATGTGCTCAGTTGCTGCCTGTGCCTTGTAGTGTATATTTACCTGGTTCTGCTGTTGATTGTTGGTGAGCAGCTGCGCTAATATCTGCTTAACGGTCTTCCTGTCGCCCCGCTCCTCGTCCTCCTCCGCACCTGAAGACACAAAACCATTCCGTTACGAAGACATTTGACAGATGGAAATGACAAATTTAAAAACATGTCTCACCAGCGTGCTCTAATTCTCTTGAGGAGTTATCTGAAAGAAAATATTCGGTGCATTAAGACAAAAATAATCATTCACTGTAACAATTAAATTATTTCTTTCATAAGTACTTATATAACATATTAACCTGACGTATCATAGTTCCCAGTTTCTCCTGCACTGTCTTCTAAATCCAATTTGTCATCGGCTGTAACAGATAATTATAATAAAATATAACAAAATTCTTCTATGTAAATATGGACACATGAATCGTATATATGTATATATAGGTGTGCGTGTGTGAGTGCGTGTGTGCGTGCGCACCGTCGGGCGGCGCGACGCGCGCGCGCGGGCCGGCCCAGCGCTCGTGCGCGTCGCGCAGCATGCGCTCGCCCGCCGTGAGCTTGTCGCCCGCCTCCCACAGCCGCCGCACGGCCGCTGCGCATTGTGCGGCATGTAGAACAAGTAAGCTTGATAGCGATATATTGCGATTCTCAATATCGGACGATAATGTTACGATAATTGTACGACTACAGCTGAGCTTTCGCTTTTACCACGCTTTTCTTCATCTAAATAAATTTTACTAATTGAATGTATTACGATATAATATGTACTGATATTATTCTCTTATAACAAAGCGTATAAAAAGTATAGGTACTGATTACTTTATGTGATCTTTGTCACAAAACAGACTCAAGGATTCTTACATTCATTCATATCAAATGAAATAAGACAAGAAAAAGACATCTCAAAGGAACATATTATTATAACCTTACTCCTATCTCCAGTGATATCTATACGATATATCTATACTATAGACCGCGGCGGGTATTATAAAAACATTTTTTATTAAAATATACAAATGTCCAGACGGATACCGGCCACGGTGGCGCTCTCGGTGAGCTGCGTGGACGTGAGCGCCAGGTGGATGACGTCCGCGTGCTGCTTGAAGGCCTGGTACTCCTTGTCCGCCTCGCCCTCCGGCACGCTGCTGAAGATCTCGTGTCCTGGCCGCGCGCAGCGCTCCATCACAACAAGACACAGGCAACAGGCAGATACATCCACGAATAGGAATACCGATAGACTAATCTAATAAGAAACAATCGTTACAAAATTCAATGAAACGGTTTCATCATTATCGTTCCTTATACTTTCGACGGGACCACTCATAAAGAGAATTCTTAAAGCCATACTATACCACGCTGGCCAAGTGCGGGTTGGTAGTTCAAACACCAATTAATGGAGGAGGCGTATGTCCAATAATGTAAATCTAATCTAAGTTCATTTTCACCGCAAACAAGTTTCTGATGTACAGCACGACGGATACCCCAATACTTTGAAAATATCAATATCACTGTAAATTAATATTAAGAAGACAACAAATTTGTATTAGCTTCAATTAATTAAGTATATTAAGCAATATTTCCTTATATTTTACGAGCGGTATTTACTTATTCATTACATAATTACGAGCGGTATTTTTTATTAAGTCTTGCCGATGAGTTTTAATCAAATTCAAATAATGCATACAGTGGAACCTGGGTAATCCCACAAAAGTTTTGCAAGGCAGTGACAAACTATCGTATTTGTCGGATTATAGAGTACCTACTGCCTAAGATCCCTATAGTCCGCAATTTTTTACAAAAGGGTACCTTGTAATCCGACAAATTTCAGATCCACTTATAAGATTCCGTATGTTATACAAATCATATGTACTTCATTATGTTTGTCGAATTTAGTAAATTAAATAACACAGTAAAAAGCTTACGTTTTATTATAAAATTATCATCATTTATGCTATAGAACTTACAAAAATATGGAACATACGTTAGGAAATCAATAATCAAATATTATAAAATAGGTAACTTCACGTCTGTAATCCCCGAAGAAGTGGGCAGTGGAATATACAACACTCCTGCGTTTCACTAGTTACGTTTACGTCCCACTATGGAATAGGTAGTATGCCTATCAAAAATTATAATTAATTAATAAGCAACCAGAATTAAAATAATGCCTACGCATCGAGGACAATAGTGGTGGTGGTGTAACCTGTACAATCACGCATTAACTATAAGCCAAAATTGTCAAAAAATATTCAATACTTAAATAAGTTTATCGGATTACAGGGGGCACCGAATTAAACAGATGCCGGATTAGAGGGGTTCTACGTAATTGTAAGAATGATTATGTTCCGATTATTTGTTGAAGACTAGACGAATTATTTTCTTATCAAAGAGGTTCCTATTATTTGTAGAGAAAACTTTAAATCTGTCTTTATAAACATATAAATTAGTATTAACTTCTATTTAAAACAGAGAAAAATATTTGCGTTCGTAGCGTCACCTACACTACATTCCTATTATTTTACAACACAAATGCTGTATAATGAAATGCATTTGTCTAAGTAGAGAGATCGATTTAAAATAGGAACCAGCAAACTGTCATCCGTACATCAAATGTCAAATTGCCAGGAGTATTATCGTAGACGTTTGTGACTGTCTCTAGACATTTCAATTTTGGTAGATAATTATGGTATCAGACAAAACAATGTCGTTTGCGACTATATAAATTGTAATTTTATCAGGCGATAAGTTACTCGCGTACCGTATCGGCTGGCACAATGTATTGTCTACAATGGCTGATACCTGTGTTACTAATACCGAAACCCGTGAACCCGGCGCTAGTAAATACGCATGTTATGTTCATGGTGTTATATTTAATTGGCTTTTTCCTGGAAAGGAAACCCTGTACAGTGTGTAGCATTGTGTTCCTGATTGCCGTTATATTAATTTGCTATAGCGGAATCGGGAACTGCCTGTTTTGGGCGAGTCAGTGCGAGAGCGAGAAGTACGACACCTAGTGACTTGTGGTACCATCAAGAGTTACCTGCGGAAGCGCTCAGAGTGTAACCGGCTCCTGCCGTCGGAGAGGCGGGAACATCGCAACGAGTGCTCGTATCAACCCTCACGCCAAATTGGAAACGAAACGAGTTTTTGTATATGTTGTAAATATATGCGCGTTTTATTAACATTGAAAATGTGTAAATACGCGGTAGAATTTATTAAGCCAACCTACGCCGCAACTTACACAGTGGCATATTATTTATTGATAATTGAAATTATGTTATGATTATGTATGTACAGTCATTGCATGTGGATTATATTATTATAATGTGAAATACAAATTTCGTTTCATTGCTATTGTTCTATTACAGATGTTCTAGATACTCTCTAAAATGAATGTCATGTAGTAACACCAGGGCCCACATAGGGTAGGCAGCAAGCACTAAATGTCAAGTAACTTAAAAATATCTTAAAAGTATCTTAAAAATAACCTATCTTAAACTTAAAAGTATCTTAAACTCAAAGTATCTTGAAACTTAAAAGTATCTTAAAAATAAATTTATTGCTATGGAACTGGAAACAAATATTCAATGTCACAAAGTCACTACATATAACCACTGCCATACCGGTCTCAACATTGTTCACAATAACCGAGATTCTGTAACAGTCTTGGGTTAATCAAGTCCCTCATTGGTTTAGTAGTTCTGAACACAACTGCTAATACAAAGGTCCTGGGTTAGCTAGTATCATATTTTCTTACTTGAAATTTCTAATAGAAGCCCATAGTCTGGATTGTGCTCGTTGTATGATATTAGTCTCACAACTTATTGCATAGTGGAACATATAATAATACAGGTGAATAGACAGAAAAAGTGTATTACACACCATTGTCAACCTGTTTGGGGGGAATTAAGTGTGATATTATTTAAAAATAGAGTGCATAGAAACTGATGCTGTTATACTTAAGTAAAAGTAAAAATACCTTATGAGATTCGGACCTGCCACATTCAGATCTACAGTTGGGGTCATTCACTCTGAAATAGTCAGCTCACTTTAGTGTTGAATGTGTTTTGAAATTGAATAAACCACTTTTGGGTGTTCATTAATAAAACAAATGAATGTAATCACATCACACCTGTAATCCCTGAAGAGGTAAGTAGAGGAATGTAGGTGAACACTTCTATGTTTCGCCAGGTATGTCTATGTCCCACTATGAAGAAGCAGGTGATCATATTGCCATATACTGGGCGCATATCTAAACTCTGAGCCACTACAAAATCTAAGTCAGAAAAATCCAGCAGTGTCTGTGGCCCAATTGGAACTTGGCCTGAATTGGAACATAGGGCCTTCATATAATTGAGAATCTTGGTCTAATGCAAGATAAAATGTGTAGTCAATAACATGGGTCGAGCACAGTGCTAGAGAGGCCAAGATCTTATTTGTTATTTAATGCTTTAACGTCGAAAGGTCAAGAAATTGCTTCTAATTATATTGTGCTGTGTTTTGATCACTTATCTAGTTTATAATCATTGGGTTTGTTTTAGAAACACTGTTTGTGCAACTTTTACTTTCCAAAAGCATTTTGACATTTTTACATTGCTTTGTGCAGCAATAGAATGAGCTGTGATGGATGTTGTGTTCACCTTCAATCAACAGTAATAAACAGTCTTAGTTGAAAAGTCAGTTCTTGCTTGCTAAGCTCAATAGTCTGTCTCTATTTTGACTTATGGAGGAAAAGGGGGGATCTCCCGCCAGGCGATGTCGCTGCCTAGGGTCCACGGTTCTGATGTTAACTTCGGATCATTTGTATATATACTGAGATTCTTCGGAACTTCGATAGCGCGTTTGAGGACGCGTCTTCTGATTGGCCAGTCTTCAGAATGACGTAGTCTTGTTTACGATACTCTGTGTGCTTGTGGTGTTATGCGTGTTCAGCATTTCATGTAAGGTGCGGGCTCTTATTACTGTAGGTATCGCGCCGCTACAGACTGCTGCTTACCTGATGCTCACCCATAATTGATTACATGTACCAAATTTTATTACTGTGTACCTATCTCAGGGAGTTCCATAACAGTATGTAAATGATGAGGGTTAAAGAACTCCAGAATACATTGTCCATTATACAGTTCAATTTAAAATATGTTACAGATGCTGTTTACTGTCACAATATTGAAGATTATAACTGATTAAACATAATGCATATTGTCTGAGAATAAAACGAAATATGTTTTGATTCTGAAATGTCATGAAAGAATCTATCTTTTCATGATACTAAACACTTGGCTTACCCACCTTATTAATATATCCCAAAAATTAGGACTACCAAACTATATGGGTTGATTAAAAGTAAACGTAACTTCACGCCTGTAATCCCCGAAGAGGTAGGCAGAGGAATGCAGAACATTCCCACGTTTCACCGGTTA